>CAUYQV010168818.1:0-34512 GCA_963574575.1 Galagoides demidoff
TGGCATCACAGCTCATAGCAATCTCCAACTCCTGGGCTCAGGCGAGTCTCCTGCCTCCGCCTCCCAAGTAGCTGGGACCACAGGCGCCCGCCACAACGCCCGGCCATTTTTTGGTTGCAGCCATCATTGTTGTTTGGCGGGCCGGGCTGGGGATTCGAACCCACCACCTTACGTGTACGTGGCTGGCGCCTTAGCCAATTGAGCCACAGGCGCCGGGCCATGACAGGTCTTAAGGTCAAGAACTGGCAGTCCTTTGCTTTGTTCGCTTGTTGTTTTGTGAGTTTCAGAGTTATTTTAGTTATTCTAGGCCCTTATAATTTCATGCACATTTTAAAATCATCTTGTCAATGTCTGTTTTCAGAAAAGCCTACTGAGATTTTGAGAGAGGTTGTATTGAGTCTGTAGGTCAATTTGAGGAGAACTGATATCTTGACAATACTGAAGCTTCTGATCCATGGTTGTGGTATATCTCTTTCTTCACTTAAGTCTTTTTAAATATCCCTCAACAGTATTTCAAGATTGTCAGTGTACAGCCTTGCACAGCTATCATCAGATTTATTACTGAGCATTTCTTATTTTTATTTCTTGATGCTATTACAAAAAGCGTTTAAAATTTTTCAAATTTCTGAATGTTGATGGTAGTGTATAGAAATACATTTGCTTTTATACATTGTTCTTTTGTCCTGCAATCTTGCTTTATTTGTTCTAACAGCTTTTTTTTTTAAATTTCATCCACTGAGGTCAGCATATGGATTTTCTTCTTTTGTGTCTTATTACAGTGAATTATGCTGACTTCCAAATGGCAAGGCAGCCTTGAATTCCTGGGATGAAAACAACTTGTCACGACAAATTATCCTTTTTACTGTTGTTGGAATTGATTTGCTAACATTAAGAATGTTTGAGTCTGAGTTCAAGAGAGAAACTTGCTGATTACTGGCCACTGGTGGTTTGGCTGGATCTGAGTGATGGGTGCCTGTTCCCCCACCAGGCAGACTCACGGGGTACAACTGTGGCCATGTAGAGCTGCTCCTTCTTCAGAGACTGTGGGTACTGGTGGTTCCCACAGAAGGAGGCATTAGGCAAGCAGGCCCCGCCAAACACGTCTCCTGTGCTTGTGGCAGGCCTGGAGGCCTGGAAGGGTGTCATCTCCCTTCCCTCTCCGTGAATGCCCCCTGCCTTTGGTGTGGAGATCTTGTCATAAGCTGGGGGAGAGCCTTGGGCTGGGACTTGAGGGGTGTGTCAGGGCACACCCAGCTCACTCCCCAACCAAGAGTCCACCAAGGACATGTGTCAAGGGCCTGAAAAATATTGTTACATTTTGACCCATAATCCCTGCTTTTAGACTCTTTTTTGAGGAAGTCCTCTGCGATGTGGAAATGGCTTTATCCACAAAGATGATCCTGTCACTGCTACCTTGTTTATTACCTGGAGACGGCTGGGCTAGACCCAGTCTCTAAGAGGATGAGGAAATTAGCTGAGGAAATTCTGTAACGTCCACCAGATGGAGGGCCCCGTGGCCGTGAACAGAGTGATTTATAAAGTTTGTAGTGACTTCAGGAATTCACACATGTCCCTAAGTGAAAGTAAAAGAACAGGTTACACAATTCTGTGTATAGCCGTATAAAAAACTGACTTAAAACAGGACACTAAGGTGCAACATTCCTGTTTTCTGGGCACTGCTTTTCTTTCTCTGATTTATAAAATTTTTTGAATTAATATAGATTTTAAAAGTCATAACTAAGCAAGGGAAGAGTAGAATTTGCTGTCTCTACATCAGCTGCCCCCTGCTCAGCTAGGCTGGTGGGACAGCTGCATCTGGGTCACCGTGTGTGGGGTCTCAGCATCTGTGGGGGGGAGTCTCAGCACTGTGGGGGGGGTGTCTCAGCACTGTGTGTGGGGTCTCAGCACTTTGCACTTTGTGAGGTCTCAGTATCGGTGTAGGACTTAGCATGTATGAGGTCTCAGCATCTGTGGGGGGGGGGTCTCAACACTGTGGGGGGGGCTCAGCACTTTGTGGGGTCTCAGCGCTGTGTGGCATCTCAGCCTCTGCGTGGGGTCTCAGCTCGCCCTCTGTCTTTCAGGCTTTGGGAACCATCACTGCAGTGCCTGTCACGGGTCCTCAGGTCAGCTCCTTGCAGAGATTGGCCGGGCAAGGAGCGGCAGTGCTACCTCAGGTAAGAGGGCCCTGGGGTGTCCGTCTGTCTGTCCCCGGCCCCTCAGCACTGAGGTCTGGGGCAGGCGCTGAGCTAGGTGGGGCACGATCCCTCTGTCACCCTTTCAGCAGCGGCTTCCCCTCCTGCCGCCTCAGCATTCTTCAGTGGAGACATTTGGACCAGATCTGTGGGAAAGTGAGGAATTGTGAAACCAATGTAGTGGGTCACGACCAGAATTTTTATTTTAATGGAGTAAACTAGGCTAAACTGAAGTTGGACTCAAACAGAATACAGGATGTGGCAGAAGCATTGTTCCTTGGACAATTTGCTTCTGTACTGGGTCGCAAGGCAACGTATTTTTAACTATGGATCGTGGTCAAGAAAGTTTAAGAAGCTCTGATTCATTTTAGGAGGTGGCTCACAGCTGCTGGGACAGATGTCCTGGGTTCTAGATGAGGGTCCCAATGGGCTCTATGCTTTGGAGAAGGCACTACAGAAGGGCTAACAGGCACCTGCTTTGTCCACCACTGGCCTGGTAGGGAGTAAACACCTGGTGATTATTACCCAGTATCCTTAGTATCACTAGCTCAGCTTTTGTTGAGTACTTGTTGTATACACAATTCCTGGCCAAGGGCTGGCTGCCAGCTACAGAGACAAAGATGGCCCCCGCCTGTCGTGGGGCTTCAGGGTGGGATATGTTCCCCCAGGTTGAGGATGGTGAAAGGCGGCTGTCCTGTCCCCCCGCCCTGGCAGCTTCCCCCACTTGTGCCCACCTGGGCTGAGTCCTGCCCCTCTGAGGCTCAGAGTTTGGAGGGAGGACACACAAAGAAACAGATACTCTGAATCCAGAGTGATGGGGCTGAGTCAAAAACAGGGCTATAGGAGCCCTTAGGCTGCCAGTTGTACACCTGAGGGTCCCCGTTGCATACCTGAGGGCCAAAGAGGGCTTCCTGGAGGAGACAGTGCTTGAACCAGGCCTAAAGGTGGGAGGGCATTGCCGGCTGGAGTGGAGGCATGCCCCAGGAGAGCACCCAGAGAAGGTGCAGCGTGAGAGACAGAGGCACGGGGGTGGTGGTTAAGCCCAAGCTGCAGCCCTGAGTGGGGCAGTCAGAGCAAACAGGGAGGTGAGGAGGCCAGTGGGGCCTCTGGGGGACCTTGGAGTCAGGCTGCCATCAGTGGGCAGTAGGGAGCTATGTGAGGCTTCTGAGTGGGGAGGGCTCCGGGGAGAGGCTCTGCACCGCAGCCCCAGCTGTTCTCCTGTCACCCTGCCGCCTCTGGGCTTCTGTCTCCCGTGTCTCCCTTATTGTCCTTTTCCCACAAATGTCTGGACCTGCCTTAGCTTGCTGGTCTCCAAGCCAGGCGGCTTGGGCCAAAAGGTGCCCAGTGCATGCCTGGTCCATCCGCCAGCTATGCTGTCCCTGGAAACTCCAGGGGAGCGGAACTGGCAGCCTGTGGTGGGCTCAGCCTAATGGTGGCAGCTGCAGAGCAGAGGAAAGAGAGAGGTGTGGGGAGGGGGAGGACCCCAGAGGCCTCCTGGCCCAGGGGCCACATATCTCCTGGTAGTGCAGACGAAAGGTCACAAGCGCCAGGACCCCCAGATGTGCATTGTCTGGGTCAGAAGCCCACACATTCAGGCCAAACCCAGAGTCCTAGACGAAGGTTATTTTCTGTGTTTAGCGTCTAAGGGCCAGGCCTCCTCCCCTACACTCATAGTTTGGGTTACTAGGGTTAGTGGTCAGGGTCAACCAGAATGTGTGGGCAAACCCCAAGTGACCAGAAAGGAGCCAAGAGGACAGGGAATGGCCGCCAGCACAGCTGAAGTCCTTGCTGAGTGCACTCAGGCAGCTTTCTGCCCCATGCTGGTCCTTTGCAGAGGGCAGCAGTCCAGGGCCGGTAGGACCAGGAGGATTCCGTCTGCAGTTTGCCATGTCAGGTGTTGGTGTTTGTGTTGGGCTGTGAACCTGGCATCAGGGGCCAAAGGCCCTAACTCTGGTGCCCAGAACAGAGCTGCAGGCTCAGCGGGACCCACGCTGGCCACCTCACCCGGACCCACGCTGGCCACCTCACCCAACTGCAGAGAGGCCGCTGATAGATACTGGGAGCGCAGGTGCTTATTGCTGAGGGCCCACTATGGCAGGGGATTGGGAGGCCCCCAGAACTGAGGGCCAGCTCCACACCAGGTACTGGGGTGCTTGGGGTGTGCCTTGGCAAGCTGCTCCAGGTCGCAGAGCCCTGAGGGGCCTCCCTTAGCCCCTCTCTCCACCTGTATCCCTGGAGGCAGGGTAGAGGGTACTGGGGCCAGAAGTGCTCTGTGGCCTTCACCAAGGCCAGACAGGCCTGCGCAGGGCCTGGGCTCAACTGCCCCTGCCCTGACGGTAGCATCGTCATTCTCTAGGATGCCTCTCCCCTCCCAGCAGGAGTGTGCTCCTCCTGGACAAGTGAGCACCCCCGGCCTGCATGTGCCTGCAGCAGGGCTCAGTAAGCCAGGAAGGCAGAGCCCGCTTCTCCTGTGTCTAAGGAGCTGATATTCATGTGGACCACCCAGGGTTGGCGTGGCCTCATTTGGGGGCTGAGGTACAGAGTGCAGGGTGCAGGGTGACGGTGCCCACAGAAATGCTGGTGATAGGCCACAGTTAAGGCACTTGGCAACTGTGCATGTTCTCCCAATCCCAGGTGGGTCCCATCACCTCCAGGCATAGATGAGGGGCCTGGGCCTGGGAACATTCCGGTGTATCCCCAAGACCACCCAGGATTGGCCCCAGGCAGTTTATCCTGGGCCCTGGTCTGACCACTTCTCAGCTGCCTGCAGTATAGTTTCACTCTCACTAGAACAGGTGAGATGTACCTGTCTCACGCGCACCTGTCACTGGTTTCTAGGGGCACGTGACAACAAGTCCCCACCCAGAGCAGGAAGACATGGGCAGGGCCTGGGAGCCCCCCAAGTCCCTCTGGCCCTTGGGAAGTCTCTGGATCAGGTCTTGTCAGTCCTACCTCTGGCCAGAGCTGCCCCTGCCCTGTGCCTGTCATCGCTGCCCGCATGTGTCTGTCTGTCTGACCATGCACCTGTCCCTCCTCCCAGGTTAGGCCAAAGACTCTGATTCCAGACAGCCTCCCTGTCACCCCGGGCCGAGACCGGCCACCCAAACAGCCCCCAACATTCCAGAAGGCCACCGTGGTCAGCATCAAGAACCCCAGCCCTGCCCTCCCCACTGCCAACAACACCGTCAGCCATGTGCCAGCACCCGGCAGCCAGCCCCAGGCCCTCGCCGAGCCCGCCACCCTCGCCTCTCCCCTGAGCAGTGCCGGGGTGGCCTACGCCATCATCTCCACCTCCCCCAGCAATGCTGCCGCCATGGCCCCCAGCACCGCCGTGTCCGTGGTCAGTGACAGCATCAAAGTCCAGCCCCTCCTCATCAGTGCCGACAACAAGGTGAGTGCCCACAGGCAGGCTCTGGAGGGGATGTGCCCGTGTGGGAGGCCTCCAAGGCAGTTGTCTAAGACCGTCCAAATGAGTGAGGCCCAGGCAGAACGAGTGATCAGATGGTGGAATGATCTGGTGGCCAGAGGAATGAATGGGGTGTGAGCAGGTGATTAAGACGGTGAATCAGTGCATGGGCAGACAAATGAATATGTAGTTAAAATAAAAGGTGGCTGAATGAATTAATACCAGTGGCAAAGGAGTGATTGGTCAATGAATGATCTACTTAAGTCACTGGAGTAATTAAGCAATCAATTAATCAATACAATATGTGACCAAATAAATGCCTGGAAGAGAGCTGGGTTCTGATCATCCTCCTCTGCAAGTGGAGCCAGATGGTCAGGGGTGTTTTTTTACACCCCAAGATTTAAAACTAAACACTGAGACAGACCCTCCCCTTCCTCCTCTCTGAGCTCCTCAGGGGCTGCGCTGTTCAAAGCCTTTGGGGCCACACAGTCACTACTACTTCCTCTCTTTGGCCTCTTTGCTCTGTTCCCAATTTGGGGTGTGCCAAGCTGCCCCCTCTTGCTCAGGGCAGGTGTGCCTGCCTTATCGGCCTCATCCCCAGCCTGGACGTGGGTGCTTCACTCTCACCTGACTTTATGTTGTTGCTGACAGTATGTTTCTGGGGACATTGTGCTTTCAGGCCCTTCCACCCTCGACAGTGCCTTGAAGGATTCCCTAAACCTGAAGAGTCCTCATGGGCCCCACTCAGATGGCAGGTGTGCCCCAAGATAGCACCTGAGCCAGAGTGGGTACTTAGTGGATATTTGAAGGGGCATATCCATTTCACTGAAGCCACACCAGCATTTGGTGTTGGCATTTTAAACGTTTTTTTGCTCATTTAATAGGTGCGCACAGATGCCTTGTTGAAAGTTGAATTCCTTTGGTTATTATTATTTTCTGTGCTTCATAAGAATTCCATCTCCTTCTGTGCACTTGTTTGGGGATGCTCTTTGCCCTTTTTTCTATCAGAGATCTTAATGTTTTTCTTTCCATGAGCATAAAAAAGAGCATTTTTCCCCATACAAAAAATTTGGGGTTTTAAATATAAAGAGTAGTTTCCCTTAAGCCAGAGGAAGAATGGAATACACTTTCTTTTTGTGTTAAGACCCTCGAAATAAGACAGTAACCACATGTTTTTAGGGGGGAAAATAAAGTTCATGTAATTCCTGGCTTGGGCCAGACCCTGGCTGATGGATCCTATTGAATTCCTCTTCCCTGGATCCACAAAAAATAATGATTATTTCCCAATTCTCTGTTCAGAAAAAATATAATAGTAGAGCAGACAGAGGAGTTTCTAGCTGAGGAGAGCCTGGTCTGGATAAGTCCCCAGTGATAGTTGGCTAAAATGGGGCTGCTCTGGGCGAGCCCACCTCCCTCTTCCTTATGGCAGGGCCCCTCTTGCAAAGTGAAAAAAAATAAGACCTATCCCACCTGCCTGCCCAGGCCAGGTTTGATTGTCTTTAGCCCAACAGCCTTGGGGGCTTGGGAGACGCTACTGCAGCCCCTCTGCTCCTTCCCTGCCACTCATAGGCAAGGGGCAAGTCCAGGCCCCACTGGCCTCAGCTGACCTGCATTCCAGCTCAGCTGAAGGAGGCCAAGCTTTCCAGGGTCCTGCCGCCTGAATCTGCACAGCCTCCCTGGACACAGGTGTTGTCAAGGCTTTACTGTGAGCAGGCTGAGGCTTGGGGCAAAGCGACCTCCCAAGGCCATCAGCCCAGAAGCTGTGGGCAGGGCTGGGAGCCACGCCTTCCCACCTTCCCAGTGTCTCCACTTGGCGGGAGGGGCGGGAAGAGGAGGTGTTGGCCACCCACCCAGGTGGTGCCTGGCCCAGGCTCCACTGGCCCTGCCCCTACCTCCCTGGCCATCCCTCCCATCCCACGACTTCCTGGGCTCCCTCCACCTCTCCCCGATTCACGTTTTCCAGGTCATCATCATTCAGCCTCAAGTGCAGACACAGCCCGAGAGCACGGCGGAGTCACGGCCACCTACAGAGGAGCCATCTCAGGGAGCTCAGGCCACCAAAAAGAAGAAGGAAGACCGGACCCCGACCCAGGAGAACCCAGAGGTAGGGCAGTCCTTTCTGGAGGGCCCAGGCTGTGTGCAGTTTGGGGCTGCTGGAGATGTGCTGTGCAGTGCGGACAGCCTTGTACGGAATGGGCCCCATAAGCCACAGGCACACTCACCCTGTGCAGTGGGTGCTCTTGTGACTCACCCAGCCAGCCAAGGTTCTGGCCAGTCTGTCTCAGGGAGGCAGGGACATTGGCTGAGCGGCAGTAGGGGACAGTGATTAATACAGATTCTAGACGCACTTAAGTCCCAGACTGCCAATGTCCAGCAATGTGACCATGGGCAGGTCATCTCACCATTGTTTGCTCATCTGTAAAGTGGGAATAGTCAGACTTCCTTCCTCCCAGGGCTGCTGGGAGTTAATGTCTGCCAGGCTCTGGGGACAGTACCCAGAAGGTGCTGTTGTCCATTATCACTGTCCTGGGAGCCCAGCTGTGCCCCTCAGTCCTGAACTGTAGAGGGGACGGTACTCCTCTGGGCAGCACTGGGCCTTATCTAGCACTGCCCCTTCTCTCTGCTGGTGAATGATTCTGAGTGTGGGCATGTGACCAGAGCAGGACCTGAGCATATCAGAAGTCAGCTGCCACCTCTGGCTGGTGCAGGAGAAGGTGCCTGGAGAACTCTCTAGAAATTGCACCTAGCACTACCTTCCCCGTCCCCCGCTGGACTTTGGGCTGCAGTAGGTGGGCGTGTCCCAACCCACCCCTCCCTCCTCCTCTCCAGGATGCTTCCCACCTGCTCCCCTTTGATTTCCCTCAAAGATTCAGTTCTGTCAGGGTCCCCTCCAGGTGCCCTTCCCTGACCACCCGACTGCCCCTCCTGGGCTGCAGAGGCTCCCTCTGGGCTCCTGCGGTTCCTTCTTTCTGTGACTGTGCTGTCACCGTCAATGGTCCGTCACCCATCATTCATCTCTTCCTTTGTTCACCAAGCATGACCTGCAGTTTGTTCCTTGCCAGGCTCTGTGCCCAGGGCTGGGGGTGCCCAAACAGGCCGGATGTGGCACTGGTCTTAGGGAAACTCACATCTGTGGGCAGAGACCGGCATGGCTGCAGAGACCTCTAATTGTGTTAAAAAATACCAAGTGTCATCAGAGAATTCTAAATTGAGAGCTGTGGGAGATTAGGGAAGAGGACAGGGCCCTGTTTCCCTGGAAGGGCTGAGGAAGGCTCTGCAGAGGATGGGCATGGTCAGCAGAGGGCAAGAGGCAGGGGGCTGGTACGCAGCTGGGCAGTAGTGTGCAAATGTGGAAGGACTCCCCTGCAAGGTCAGCTGTTCTGGAGGGCTGCAGGTGGCATGAATATGTGAGACTCCCTTGATGGTGGGGTTAAGACAGATGTCAGAACCTGAGCCTGGAGAACCTAAATGCAGGCTGCTGAGGGACTAGGGAGCTATGGAATGCCTTTGAACAGGAGAATGACTTGATTAATATGGGTCCTTTGATGTGTACCCATATCCAATAAAGTCAAAGAGCCACTAAATGAGACTGCCACATCCTCTCTGTGGGCCCAGGCCCAAATGTCTGAAGAGAGACAATTCCATTCTGTGGCAAAGTCTGAACACCTATTGTGTGCATGGGGAAGCCCTAGGCTGGCTTCTGAGCACCTACTGTGTGCATGGGGAGGCCCTAGGCTGGCTTCTGAGCACCCTTCTGTCCTCCCTTGGGGTTTTGCTATACCCTTAACATTTGGGAAGGTTTTCTGGGTGGACTCTCTTTGTTCTCACAAAGTATATCTTAGTCAATCATTGTGTATTTACACAATTAGTATAATTACGTCTAACTACATAATTAGTGTAAATATGTATGATGACTTAAATAGAATGTGCAATTATGATATGTCCTGGTATAAAAACCCTTATTAAGAGGACCAAGAAAAGTTGTGCTGCACAGACCTGCCGGACTTGGAGTCTGTCAGTGGAGTGTCTGAGTTGAGAGCGCTGGGCAGCCACTGCCCAAACCTCAGGGCCTGTGAGGGCAAGGACTTGGGAAAGGGTGAATTGGCATCTGTCAGGCTTGGCCACCGTGCATCTGCCTGTCTGTGCAGGGCATGTGCAGGAGGCTAGCCCTGTGACAGCCTGGAGCGGTACTGGCCAGCACAAGAGGTCTGGCAGAAGGGGTGGCCACATTTACCAGTGTCCTGGAGTGACATGCGGGCCCCCACAAGGCATCTGAGAGGAATGGCAGACATGACAGCAGCCACCTAGAAGAGTGTGTGCCACCGTCCTGGGCGCTCAGGACCCATGAGCAGTGTCCTTCAGGAATGAGCAAGAAGCAGTCCCTGCACTGGGACTGCTGGCAGCCGATTGTACAGATGGGAATACCGAGGCCTGGACACAGTGATCATCAGTACTAGAGTTGCATCCAGGCCATCTGGCCTTGGAACTTGGGGTCTGTGCTATGCTTCCTCGGAATTTGAGAAGCCGCCTCTGTCTTTGGTCAGGCTGAGTGGTGGTCAGGTTTGGGGCCAGAGCTGAACCACTCAGGACAATCACATAGAGGCTCCTCCTTCTCTCTCTCCCTCCCTAATTTTTCCCTTTCGAAGCTCCCACCTTTTCTCCAAATAAAAATTGTGGGTGTAAAAGGGTCCCTGTTAGTAGCCTTCCCAGGGGACCACAAGGCTGGCCTGCATGCCCATCAGGGCCCCTGGCTTCCAAGAGATTCTTCCAGCAGGTCTGTGGATCACCAGACCATGTGGTTGGGCTTGCATCCCTCTTTGCTCTGGCTGCTAGGGAGCTTGCAGCATAGTGTGTGACCCGCCTGTACAGTTGTACAGGGCCATGACATAGCTTCCTCTTACTTTCCTAAGTTTACTGTCCTTTCTCCTTTCTTCCTGTATGTTTTATGTTTCAGCGTGTCCTGTTTGTGCACTACAGATCCTTTTCCTGGGATGCGTATCAGTAATGAATGATAATCTCACAGGTGTGCTCCACTCTTCCTGTGGCCAAGGTCACAACCTCCTTTGTGTGTGGCTGAGGCTGTGCTGCTCATTCCTGAAGGACACTGCTCATCTGGGTCACAGGGAAGCCACAGTCTCCCATGGCCCTAAACCCAGAGGTCCCGAGCACCGGCACGTTCTATGCATCTACTCTGTGCCAGGCGTGTGCAGGACACCTGTGCACAGGTCACTGTTAGACCCACACTTCCACCCACGGAGGTGGGATTGTGTACCCTGTGGGGTCAGCACACCCCAGGCTCAGAGCAGCCAGGTGGCTCACTGAGGGGTGTAGTAGGAACTCAGCATGCGAGCCCAGCAGGGCCTTGGCCTTTCTGCTGTCCCACAGGTTTTCAGCAGTGAAAGAAAATGAGCAAAGAGAGCAAGTGGTGTGGGGGGAGGCTGGGGTGGAGCAGGCTACAGGGCAGTGAGGTTGGGGGCTTTGGGGACCGAGGCTCTGGGCAGTGTAGGGGACTGAGGTTCTGGGCTGCGGGGACTGAGGTTCTGGGCAGTCTCCTTCACGGGGCACAGCTGGCAGAGTGGAGTGGCCACCTGAGCGCCATCTCCTCGCTGGCCGTCTGTGTGTGCCTGAGCGTCATCTCCTCGCTGGCCTTTCTGTGTGTGCCTGAATGTCATCTCCTCGCTGGCCCTTCTGTGTGTGCCTGAGTGTCATCTCCTCGCTGGCCCTTCTGTGTGTGCCTGAGTGTCATCTCCTCGCTGCCCTTCTGTGTGTGCCTGAGTGTCATCTCCTCGCTGCCCTTCTGTGTGTGCCTGAGTGTCATCTCCTCGCTGGCCATTCTGTGTGTGCCTGAGTGTCATCTCCTCGCTGGCCCTCTGTGTGTGTCTGAGCGTCATCTCCTCGCTGGCCCTCTGTGTGTGTCTGAGCGTCATCTCCTCGCTGGCCCTCTGTGTGTGCCTGAGCGTCATCTCCTCGCTGGCCCTCTGTGTGTGCCTGAGCGTCATCTCCTCGCTGGCCCTCTGTGTGTGCCTGAGCGTCATCTCCTCGCTGGCCCTCTGTGTGTGCTGCTCTATAGCACATGATGCACATTCACAAGCCTGCGAGGTTAGCAGGCAGCTAAAGCTCAGGCCATGAGGCAGCAGTGTCCCCACACGTGGCCGTCACCCCATCTTGCTGCTGAGCCCCACTGCGGACTCTTCCTCCTCTCTGGGTGATGCTACAAAGCAGGGAGGGCAGAACTACAAGGTTCATTTTACAGAGGGTGAAACTGAGGCTCAGAGGCAGGCCACGTGCCAGGTCACGGGACTACGTGCTAAGCTCATTGGGCTTATTTCCCGCGGCACTCTCTGCTCCTTCCCACCTGCTTCAGGACAGAGCTGTGACCACCCGTTATCTCAACCTTGGGCAGCATTTGACCAAGTCTGGCACCTGACTATTCTTTGAGGGGCAATTGGGGCAGATCCCAGCCCCACACAGACCCCACTGGTGGCCCAGCCCACTGCCTCTCTGGGCAAGCCTAGTCCACGCTGTACTCTCCACCACGCCTCCCTGCATTCTCCCCGTCTCTCTGCCTGTCTCTTACCTGCACTCCTACGGTGGATCCTGGCCAGCCTCCTTCTTGGTCACTCTGCACTGAGAATGGTCTTTCTGAAATTCAGAAATAGCCAAGTTGCTGCCTGAAATCCATCAAAGCTCACACCCCACCAGGATGGCTCTGAGTCCCCACTTGAATGGACCTCTCTGCTCCAAACCACAGTGATGACATGGGCAGAGACGGCGAAGACGCAGCCATGTGTTGTTCCAAACAGCAGCCCGAGGGACTGGTGCCCCAGGCTCTTGAGCTCCAGAGTCAGCACTGGGCCAAAGGCAACAGGGAGGGAGGACAGCTTGCAGAGTAGCGGGTCCCAGGAGTTCTCTGGGCAGATGTGGACTGGAACCAGGCACGTCTGCCCCTGTGGCTGCCACCCTGGGCCCTGGGCCACAGCTGTACCTGGGCGGTAGGCCGGCACTGAGGCAGCTGACCAGGGAGGTGGGCCAGCACCAAGGCAGCTGCGGACTTGCTAGAAGGGAAGGAAGAGAAAAACAAAAGGATGTTGTTTCCCAAATGAGTCTAAACAGGATTCAAAACATGGATTCTCATGCCAGTGATGGCAGTCAGTAAAATAAGCATTTGGAGCAGAGATTTATTCAAGATGAACTTAATTTTATGCAATACTCCAGCAACAACTTTTAAATGAGCATGTTTAGGATGCTCAAATACATGAAAAAAGTAGTATCTAGACATAAATAAGGAACATTGAAGCAAAAAATCAAAGAACAAGATTAGGTGAAGAGCTGATCATGAGACACATGGTGATCAGATAAAATTTTAAAATTTCCTAGACAGCACCACAGAAATCATATAGGGCATCATGGATGTGGCATGAAGATGGGGAGGGAAGGACGGGAGGAAGGGGAGGAAACTCCCACCTTCACCTCGTGGGGCTTTCAGCAGAAGAGAGAGGATGAGGGAAGATGTGGAGAAGCAGTGCTGGGAGAATGTTCCAGAACTGAAGAGCATCGGTTTGAGTTCTTAGAGCAAAAATAGGCAGAATTAACAAATCTAGGAGACCAGAAATCTATGTATGTCAAAAATAAGGAGAAAAATCATAAAAGCTACCTGGGTAAAAGCACAGAGGGACGACGTGCACCGTGGGCGTCCTGCAGCCAGAGGACCACAGAGTAGGAAGGGTCTGCGGGCGGCTGCGGGAGATCTCCAGAACCCCAGACTGTATACCCAGTTACGCTGCTTTTCAAGAGCCAGGGCAAAGCAAAGACATTCTACACCCAGAAAGACTGAGAGTTGATCACCCACAGACCACCCTTACGAGAACTGTGCTTTAGCAGGACTAGTAGTGAAGGCAGAGACGGGGGTTGGGTTTAGGAAACAATAGTGACTGTTAAACTACAGGTACATTTATTTAAGTATAGACTGCAGAAGTTACTCAGTTTGGTTTTTCAAAATAGATACAAAGAAATTTCTAGGCAACAGTGACAAATTGCTTGGAGGTGATGTTTTAGGGGGAGTTAGAACGTGCTAAGATCGTGTGTCATGTTGAAGGGAAAGGTAAAAATTTAAGTAGCCTTAGACTTCGTTAGAAAAACATGTAGTTCAGGACATGTGCTCACAACGTTTAGCTTAATCAGTAAAACGAATGCGAGCCTAGCTGTAAGTTCTGAATCAGCAGAGGAGAAAAGGGAATGTGGGACTTTTTTTTTTTTCCGATAAGACAGGGAATGAGGAAAAAAGAAAGATGAGAAACTGAAAATACAAAATGAAGTGGGGGAACTAAGTCCAAAGGCCTCAGACTATAATAAATGCCAGTGAAGTAAGCTGCTTTTCCTAAATAGAGAAATTAAAACCGACTTAAAAACAACAAAAACCAGTTCTGTGTCTCTTATGAGAGAGATACCTAAACCAAAAGCACACAAAGATTGGAAGCAGAGGATTAGAAAAGACGCATTAATGTAGATACTAAACACGAAAGGAACGTCCATCAGAGCGATTCAGCAGTCACAAGTGTATGTGCCTCGTAATAACATAGCTGGGAGATTTGTAGGTGGATAGCAGAATTAGGCGAGTGTGACAGATCCACAGAGTACAGTTTTGAACACAACATCTGTCAGAAAGAAAGGGCCCGATCATGTGGGGCGAAAAGACTTGGCTGAGCTTCCAGGACGAATGCAGCAACCACTTAGAACCCCCGTGCATCCCCCGGATAATGAAGAAATTACTTTTTCATTTTGGGAATTTCAAACTAAAGCAAAGAATCTACAAACTGGGAAGTGTGTTAGTGTTGTCCGGGCAGGGAAGTCAGAGTTCCCCAGGAAGACGGCAGTGCAGAAAAAGCTGCAGCAGGGAAGGGCGTGGGGGCTGCAGGTCGTGGTAAACGGCAGCACCATATGCTCCCTAAAGATCAGAGGTCCGTCTCCAGGGGCAGAGTGAAGGGGGAGTCTATGGGCTGGACGTAGGTTAGACAGGGCTACATTGGGCCAAAGCTGGGCTTAGGTGCAAGAAGGTAGGAGAGAAGCTGAGTACCAGGGAGTATCTGATGGTGGCAGGTCTCACAAAGCACCAGCCAGATGCACCTCCCACAGGGGCTGCACCTGCAATCTGAGAGGCATCCAGGAATAGGGGAGGTGGCAGAGACCCTGCTTGGCCTAGTTGGAGGGGCAAAGGAGGTGAGGCTGAACAGAGAATCCACTGAGGCCTGGTGTTGGAAGAAAGAAGTCCGTGCACTTGGCAAAGGAGGAGCCTTGGCGTTGCCTCTGGAAGACCAACGTAGTTAGTTCCTTTCCCCACCTGCTGCAAATAGCTGGTCCAGGAAAGTTCAGCTTGTTTAATTTTGTTTAGCAAAAAACCAGATCTGGCATAATATCAAAGTAAAGACACCATAAGGCCAAACACATGAAAGAAAAGCAGTTTTTACCATGAAATCAAGAATACTCAAGAAAGAAAAATCCGATGTTCTATGAATTTTTAAAACAAATACTTAAACAACCAGCCGTAAGTAGAAAACCACAAAGCAGAAATACAAAGATTTAGGAAAGAGATGGCTCAGTAGCCAAAGTGCTGGAGGGAGTGAAGCGTGAGAGGAATCATTCAGGAAAAAATAAAACCACCACAGAAGCAGGTAAGTAACTGGATGAGCACAGGGTACCGCAGACACAGGGGAAGGCACAGTAGGGGACGTGAGAGGCAGAAGTGAGGAAAGTGCAGGATTTTAAAAATAATGAGTTTTTAGAAAGTGATGACCTGCAGGAGACGAGCAGGAAGATACAACACATGAGTAACGGGGGAAGAAGCCAGAACCTGGAGCAGAATGAACACAGCAAGCCTTAGCCGCAATCCCTGCAGCGATGTGACTGGCTATCCTGTGGGGGGCAGGTGGCTCCGTTTCCTTTTTGCTACCTGTCCTCACATAAGCGAGGATGAAGGGGAGTAGAGGGAAGGGAGGGGCTGGCGTGGGGAAGCCACATTCCTAGCATCCCCCCAGCCCAGTCTTTCTACATCAGACCAGTGGGACAGTTGCCAGCTGTCAGAGGTGTCCTACAGTCCCTGCCACTGTCCAGTTAGCTACAGGACACACAAGTGATACTTCAACCAGGTGGACTGGTTGTTGCAAAGTGCAGCTGGACTGGTGCTGAGCTGCTGGCCGAGCTGCTGCCCACCCCAGAATTCCCAGGCAGGCAGCGTGCAGCCTCCCTGGCTGCTTCACTGATGTAGCATTAAGGCGGTGGCATGTCACACGGGGCTAGACTTGATGGACTCCATTATTTGTGGTGTGGCGCTGCTTTACTTTTAAACATAGAATTTAAGAAAAATGTACTGACGTAGAAGACGACTTTAACCTACATCCTGAGAGGACACACCGGGAAGCAGGGAAAGCTGGCTGATGCGTGTTCCAGGGGAAAGTGTTCAGCACTGAGGCCCACCTGGTAAAGTCGCTGCTAACGGAAACAAAAGACTCCTGTGGGCACCCAGGCCAGAAGAAATCAAGCCACTTTAGAGGGACAGCAGTTGAAAGCTGCCAGCTGACTTTCCCACAACTGCATCCAACTTGCTGTACGGTAGAGTAATCGCTACACGATAATAAAGGAAAGGAAGGAAGAGCTGAGGATTCTACATCCAGCCGAGCTGTACTTCAAGTTTAGAGGCGACAGATAAAGTTTTCAGGCCCAGGCAGAAGCCTGGGGATGTTGCTTCCGTGAGCCGTTCATGAGAAACTACCTGAGGCCGGACCCCCGACGGCCAGTTGACACCTGGGGAAAACTTGGGCCCAGCACTGGGGTGAGCTATAGACATACCGAATTACAGAGGAAAACTGAAACGGGATCGTGACGTCAGATTTGGATTTAAATAGTGTATGTTCCAGTAACGACTTGTCTAAGTAAAATCGGGAGATGAAGGGGGGCACGCAGGGGAGAGGAGGAGCGGGCTCTCGGATTACCTCAGCTCTAGCAGTCGGGATGGTAAACGAATCTGAGAATGTCACAAAGCTGACAAATTAAGGAGAAGTATTTTTGACATCGTAGAAGTAAAAATCGGAAAGGAGTAAAACAGGATCTGAGATGTTGTAGAAGGTCCAAGAAAATTGATTAGAGAAAGATTGCTACAGATAATTCAGGAAGTCAGCATGGCAACAGGGTGGGAGGTGAATGAACAGATACCACTCGTCTTCCTGGAAACACAGAAGCTTTATATACAGCTCACCTCGTGATAGCACAGAGAGATTAAGTGCCTAGAAATGGACATAAAAATATTCAGTACCTCTCTGAGGAAAAATGTTAAATCCCTTAAGACAAAAAGAAAAAAACAGAACAAGAGCGGAGAGTCGCATCATTGTTTTGAATAAAAAAATTTAATAATATAAAATTGTTGTCATGCTCTAAGTTAATTTTATCATGTTAACAGCCTGCTAAACATACCAGCTGATTCCCTCATTCTCAGAATACCTAAGATGGTTTCTAAACCCTCCGAGCAGGGATTCTAAGCCCTTCCCGGTATTAAAATATCTGTGAAGCCTCGAGAACAAAGTGTGGCAGGAGCTCACAGAGAGGCCGATTTCAGGAACAAAATAGAAGACCCAGAAATAGGCCCAAATATCTACGCGATAATTTAGTGTATGATTAAAGTGGCACCTTCAATCGGTGTAAAGTAGACAGCATTTTTAATTAATGGTGCTGGAGCAACTGGGTAGCCATATGGACAAAAATGAATCCACGCTTCACCCCGGACACACCGGGATAAATTCCAAATGTATCGAGAATTAAATGTAAAAAGTAAAACTATAGGTACTAAAATAACACAAACTACTTTATGCCATCAGAGTCTCGAGCCAAGATTCAAAGAGCCAAACAGTGCAAAGAAAACTGATAGATTTTACTGCATATATGTAGATTTTAAATGCACATGGCAACAATATAAAACAACCCAGCCTCAGGGAAGCCTGGTGGCCTCTGACAGTGTGAGCCGTGTGTGGTGACTTCCGCCCCCAGAGTACGGTGTGGGGAGGGGGTAGGTAACTTCACGGGAGAGGAACAAACACGCCTCAACCAGGCGACCAAGGTCTTCCTCAACAGCGAGGAGTCAGCCCGGTGGTCTGTGCCCTTGGCATGGCCTGGGGAGAAGCCGCCTTACCTCCAAGGTCTTCCTCCCTCAACCATAGCCCCAGTCCACTTGTGAGAGAAAAACCAGACAATCTCAGTGGAGGGACATTCCGCAGAATCTCTGACCAGGCCTCCTCCAAACTGTCCGTGTCGTCAAAACCAGGGAAGTCTGAGAAACTCGCCGCCCCGGGGTCCTACGGAGATGTGACTGCTGAACATCGTGAGGGATCCTGAGATAGAGCAAGGATGTTAGAGAAAAGCAAGGAAATCCAGTTGACAGGGGATAGTTAGGAAGCAGGGATCTGTGTCGGTTCTTCTGTTGAGAATAATGTACCGTAGTTATAGTAGAACTGGGTGAATTAGTCTTTTTTTTTTGAGACAGAGCCCCACTTTGTCACCCTTGGTAGAGTGCTGTGGCATCATCATAGCTCACAGCAACCTCAAATTCCTGGGCTCAATTGATCTCTTGCTTCAGCCTCCTGAGTAGCTGGGACTGCAGGCGTCCGCTACAATGCCCAGCTAGTTTTAAAGGGGTCTAGGGCTGGTCTCGAACTCCTGAGTTCAGATGGTCCAACCACCTCGGCCTCCCAGAGTGCTGGGATTACAGGTGTGAGCCACTGGTGAATTAGTTTTACAACTTCCCTATAAATCCCAAACTATTCTGAAATAAATAAGACAGCCTTGCAAGTCCAAAGATAAAACCTAAACTGGGAAGTTAACAGCTGCATCACAGTCACCAGAATTAATTCAGCAAATGTTGGTTGAGCAGCGCTCTGCGCCAGGCCTGTGTTAGGCCGTGAGGACAGTCCTCTCACGGTGTGGTGACCGCAGAACTCGTGGCGGCTTCTCTTTCAGGACTCACAGAGGATCTCACTCGGGTCACCTGTGAGGGTGTTATTTGACATGATGTATCATGGGACTGATGCCTGTCACCTCTGCCATGTAAGATTACCTGGTCCCATGGTACTCTCAGGCCTGCTCATACTCACGGGAAGAGGCTCAGAGGGGGCGGTTACACCAAGCAGTGGGGTCTTGGGCCGTCGTGGCATTCTGCCTTACCGTTAAGAAGAACATAGACTGGAAAAAACCATAGTGAGCTCTGTGTACAGTGCAATAACATGACCTTTTAAAAGTTAAAATCAGATGGGCTCGGCGCCTGTGGCTCAATCGGCTAAGGCGCCAGCCATGTACACCTAAGGTGGCGGGTTTGAATCCCCAGCCTGGGCCCGCCAAACAACAATGATGGCTGCAACCAAAAAAATGGCCACGCGTTGTGGCAGGCACCTGTGGTCCCAGCTACTTGGGAGGCGGAGGCAGGAGACTCGCTTGAGCCCAGGAGTTAGAGGTTGCTATGAGCTGTGATGCCATGGCACTCTACCCAGGGGATAGCTTGAGGCTCTGTCTCAAAAAAAAAAAAAAAAAAACAGACGGGTGGTGCCTGTGGCTCCAAGGAGTAGGGTGCCAGCACCATCTGCCGGAGGTGGTGGGTTCAAACCCAGCCCCAGCCAAAAACTGCAAAAAAAAAAAAAAAGTTAAAAACAGGTAAAACTAAGTAACGTCTTAGCTTAGGTATCCATCCATAAGGGATGAGAGCATGTGCATGTATTAAAAAAATTCAAAGGAATGATAATTGCGAAACTCCAGTGAGGCAGTGTGGAGATAGGCACGAGAGAGTGCGAGACGGGGGAGGAACCCAGAGACTCGCCGGGCAGATCTCAGGCTCTGAGTTTACCAGTGGGCTCATGAGCGAGCAGGAGACAGCGGTGTGAGTGTGTTAGGAACCCAACCGGGGATTGTCGTTAGCCCAGTTGTGTGCATGTTGGGTCTTCAAAGTGTGTTTGAAAAAGTGTACTTACCCAGTGTGTTATTCCAGGAGCCCCTCTAAATTGAGCTCTGAGTGGTCTCTGACTGGGCATGTGCTTCTTAGGAAACTTCCTAAGTTTCCTGCTGTTTCTTAGGAACTTACTTGGCCTCTGGAGTTGGGGGGCCTGGGCAGTTGGGTCACCCACGAGGTCTAGCCCTGCATCTACCGCAGACATGCCTGTCAGGTGCATTGGGTGATGACCAGTGACAGCCACGCTTACGTGTCTCTGTTTTCTTCCCTCAGAAAATCGCCTTCATGGTAGCGCTAGGCCTGGTCACAACAGAACACTTGGAAGGTAAGGATCTGGGGAACGGCAGGCTGGGTCAGGACTGGCCCAGAAGACAGATGGGGACAGGCATGTGATGGAGGGAGACCAGTACTTTGGTAGCATACAGCAGTCTCCAGGGGCAGAGCATGGCAGGTATAGCCACAGGGGGGGTCTCAAGATGTCCCAGGTCAGATGGCAGCATCCAAGTGTGACCCACCTTCTGGAGATCTGCCGAGTGACAGAGCTTGGTTAGTTGCTATCAAAGATAAACAAAACAGGGTGGCACCTGTGGCTCAATGGGTAAGGCACTGGCCCCATATACCGAGGGTGGCAGGTTCAAACCCAGCCCCGGCCAAACTGCAACAACAAAAAAAATAGCCGGGCGTTGTAGCGGGCGCCTGTAGTCCTAGCTACTCAGGAGGCTGAGGCAAGAGAATCGCCTTAAGCCCAAGGAGTTGGAGGTTGCTGTGAGCTGTGACGCTACAGTACTCTACTGAGGGTTAATATGTGAAACTCTTATCTCAAAACAAACAAACAAATAAAAAGATAACACAGAAGGGAGATAGGCTCTGCCTGGCTCTGTGGTGGTGCATGCCCCCATCATGCTCTTCCTGTGTTGATGGAGGGGCCCTGTGGGTTCCCCATCCTCAAACTGGAGGCAGCTTTGTGATGTGAGGCAGACTGCCCAATGTGGTCATTTACTGACTACTCAAGCATGGGCAAGTTACATAATTTCTGTGTGCCTTGGTTTCCTAATCTGTACGATGGGACAGTAACTGAACCTTCCTCACTGGATTTCAGTACAACACAGAGCGGTGCCCAGCACCCCGCTGAGCGCCCATCCCCTCCCGTCAGTTGGGCCTGCAGACTTAGCATGTGCTGCCAGACCCGCAGCCAACGTCAGAATGTTAGTTCCGTAAGCAGGCAGGTCGGTTTGACTCAGTGTGGTGCTCTTTGACTTGGTTGATGAGGGCCGGTACAGGTGAGCCGTGAACTTCACAGGATGATAAGGGCAATTGCAGGTGGCCTGTGAACATCATCGTAGAATCTGAGGCCCAAAAGCACTAAAACCAGCACTCATGGGGAGCTGAGGCCAGAGAAATTGATTGACTCACTTGCCCAAGGTCACACAGCCCATCAATTTGAAGCCCAGGCTGGAATCAGGACTCTGGCTCCCAACCCAGAGCCTTCCCCACCCCACCCACCTCACCTGCTAAGATGTCTTATAACCTGAAAGCCCAAGTAAATCTGGAGGTAGACTTAATTTTCACTTCCTCCTGAAGAGTGAGGAAAGGAGGGGAATAAACTGAATACTCACAGTGCCTGGATACTGGCAGTCTTTAAGGTGGAGGGTCTCTCAGTCAGAGCTTAGGGAAGAGATGGCGCCTGGCCAAAGGCACACGATTCATTAGGGCCACGTGGGATAGAGTGGTCCTCCTTGAGCTCAGTGAGCCCAGGACACTTGGGGGTGGGGCTGGGGTTCCCTTCACATCCCCTGGTCCAACCAGCTTCCTGGCAGCAGCATTAGATGTCAGTGGGGGGACAGGGAGAAGGCCCTGGGCGGGGAAGTCCCCCCAGCAGCCCTTTCTGGGACGTCCTGAGCTTTCCACCTGGTCATCTGAACTTGAGCGTAGGGAACCCAGCTGTCCTCGGCGGCCTTTGAGGACTGTCTAAGCTCTGACTTTGGAGCCAGGCAGGTAGCGTGGGGTGTGGGAATGGAAATCCCAAGTCTGGCTCATGCTGCTCGCCAGCTGGGTGACCGTGGGCGGCTCCTTCCCCACCCTGAACCTTCGTTTCCCTCATCTGCAGCAGGAGGAAAACTGCGTCCTTGAACTTGGCCAGTCGCTGTGGGGAGTAAGAGACATGTGACTGTGGCTGCTTTTTATAGACAGTGCTCACAGTGAGAACTTCTCCCCGTCCCCCACCCATGATCCCCTAATACCAATTTGGACCCTGACGTCCATAGAGTCAGAGGTCCCTGTATGGAACACACTGAGTAATATTGAAGAGGTTTAAAATGCAGAGCAGGTCCGGGAGAGAGACGAGGGGCTGACACCAGACAGCAGCACGCGGGGAGGCAGGTCTCGGGTCCACCTGGCAGCCAAAGCAGAAAAGGGTGGAAGAAGAAACTGGATGCTACAAGTCCCCAGTGTGCACAGGGCCACGCATCTCATGCTCAGCACAGCGGTGCTCACTAGGCTCCCCGGGAAGGGCTCCTGCTGGGGGCTGCATGTGGCGCAGCAGGGGCCTGAGAACAGACATGCACCTGACCTCCTAGGAGCTGGGGGCCGCACGCTGCAGTGCAGCCAGGACAGCTCCTGACCAAGGTCCCAAGAGATGGCCATGGGAGGGATAATGACACACGAGGGGGACCCTGTGCTGAGATGGAAACCTACCATCCTTTCACCAGTCCGTCCTTCAGCCCAAGGTCACCAGAGCTGTCCTATTATGGAGTGGCACGGATGCTGGACAGAGCTGCTTTGCAGGAGAGGATGGTGGTACCAGGGCTTGGTGGGGCACCAGTAACCTCTGTGTCTGCATCTTCCTAGAGATTCAGAGCAAGCGGCAAGAACGGAAGAGAAGAAGCACAGCCAACCCTGCCTACAGCGGCCTCCTGGAGACCGAGGTGGGACCACCAGCCCGCGCCGGGGAGGTGCTGGTGCCCAGGGGCCTCCCATTTTCTCCTTCCCAGTCACCTCTTTGGGAATTGCCTCATGGGAATGGGGCTCTTTCTTCACCTCCCAAGTTCCAGATCAATTGCAGAAGATGAAAATGTTGGTTGTGTCCTAATAGCAGCTGCCACAGGGAGCAGGTTGTAGATGCAAGTGCCCTGGCTTCCTGGAGCGTTGTCCTGAAGGGGGCAGGGCTGGGTACCGGGCCTCGTCTAGACAGACTGGCCAGTCAGTGCTGGACTGCGAGAGGCTGGGTCCAGAAAGAAAGGCCTGGAGGGGGCTAGGCTGGGCTGGGAGTGACTGGGTCCTTCTCCCACACGCCTGTTCAGAGCGTCCATCTCCACGGTTGGGGGTGTGACTCTATCTGAAGTCCCTTGGTGTGGAGACTCGAGCCGGGGAACCTGAGGCCGTGCCTGATGCGCTTGCCGAGATTGGCACTGAGCTTGTGGTCCCACGTGTGCTCCCCCGGGGTGAAGTGGGGCCGTGGTCAGGGCCACGTGCTCCCTCCTTTCTCACGTGTATCCCAGGGCCACAGTTCTGAAATGCGTAAAATAGGACATTGAAAGTTAATCTCCAAGACAAGACACTCCCTGCCCCTCCACCTCCCATCCCAAACTATGTGCCTCCCTGATGTCCACTGTGGCTTGACAGGGTGGGGTAGGGGACTCAGTTGTGATCAGACACAGTCCGGTAATTCAGGGCTGGGACTTAAAGATGCCTGAGCACATCGGCCCCTCTGGTTAGCATGCTCCCAGGGAGAGACCGAATCTGGGGTGGAAGCTGCCTGCCCTTGTACGTTAAAGCCGGAGTTTCTCGGGTTAAAATCCCAGGGTCATCTCCATAAAAGTTCTGCAGAGTCCATTGGAGCAGTTTTCTCAGAGCTCAGGGCTTTTTTAGAGGCATCCTATTTCCTTAGGCCCCCAACGTCCAAAGCCAGGGACACCTGTCCTGGGGGAAACCCTGTATGTTCCCAGAGGTCAGGGTGTGGCATGTCCTAGACTCAGAGTCTATAAGATCTGGAGGAAGGATAGAGGAAAAACTGTTTCACTTCCCCCGGATGTTAGTTGCTCTGGGCTAAGTTGTCCAGAATCTATAACTCATAAACTTGAACTCAACTGGGAGAGACGGTCTCCCATGGAGCAGTGGTCACTTCTGGCCCTGCACCTGCCCTGTCCCGGGGAGGCCCACCCACGGGGCATCTTCTCGCTTTGTTAGCCTGGCCACATCTTTCTCTGCTTCTGGCCTCCCTGTTCCTGTTCTAGAACCTGCTCCATGTGGGCAGTGTCATTCCTGTTCACTTCCTCCTCGACCTTCTGAGCAATCCTTGTCCCCAGACTCAGATCTTAACTAAGAATGTCACTGAATTTTTTTCTTAATCTCCACCCAAGAAAGTGGCCTATTTTCTGTATATAAAGGACCTCATTGCTTTTGATTTGTTTGTTACTGAAACTGCCCACTGCTCTGTGTGGTGAAGCATCACCCTCGTATGCAGAGCCTGGGGCCAGGGCCAGAGATGACCTGAGCAGCTCAAGAGTCACCTCCAAGCCTTGGACAAGCACATGATCCCAGAGGGACCCTTCCACTGTCCCTGCCTCCCTTGACCCACGTCAGGAGAGATGATTTAAGACTATTTCTTAAATTTAGTCACACAATTCTAGAACCATCTTCCTGTCATAGCCACTTTGAACCAAGGTCTGAACTGGCGTGACCTATGGTTGCCATAGCCAGGACTAAAATTTCTCTTCTGGAATGTACTGGAAAACTGTGTCTCCCTGTGACACTCTGGGCCATAGGCCAAGAAGTGGGATTTTAGGGAGTGAACCAGTAATATTCCCCATTTCCCCACCTGGCTCTAGAACCAAGGGAGAAGGGAGGTGCAGGGGCAGACTGAGGGAGAACGTGAGGTCAGCTTGGTTACTGTGTTGTCCAGCTTGGGAGCCTCTGACATGAGCCCAGGGGAGCAAAGGGGACTTGCCTAACTTCCCTTCCTGCCCTGGCCATCCCTATGTGCCCATGTTCTTCTGCCTGGTATCTGTCCCTGTTTCTGCCCCTGGAAGGGGGTGCCCAGCTGGAGTCTGGAGCCCTGGGCAGGGAGCCTTGCCTTGGTCGGGTCCTGGGCAGTAGTGTAGCAGAGGAGACTCTAGATGATGGGTGTGTTCTGCTTTCATCCCTTGCAGAGGAAGCGGCTGGCCTCTAACTATCTCAACAACCCCCTGTTCCTCACAGCGAGAGGTAAGTGCCAGCCATAGCTGTTCTGGGCCAGGTCACAGTGGGCTCTGGGCTGGGGCTGGGACCACCCACCACTGGGCTGTCCTGGTGGAGGGGGAGGACGCCAGGCAGGGAGGTGCCTCCCACCTTCTTGCTCCTCAAACCTGTGTCTGCAGCCTCTGCCTGAGCCGGGAGCAGAGTCTGGGGCAGGCCCACAGGCTGTGCCACAGGGCTGGACATGGCCTTGGCCTGAGTGGGCCAGCCCAGGTGCTGCCTGCCTTCCAGACAGCCCCAGAGAAAGCCTCTCTTCTTGCCACACATAGGTGCCCTCTGGTACGTCCAGGCCTGGGCTGGAGGCTCTCACCACATCTTGCCCACTCTTGTGTCCTTGCTGTGGCTGAGCACAGGATGGACTTGGGAGTCCTGGGATTGCAACCCAGCTCTGTCTGTGACTCACTGTGTGACAAGGGCTAGACACCACTACCACCACCCCTCCCAGGCCTAGAATAAGAGACCTTGGGCCAGATCTCCTAGGGCCCTGGCTCTGGCAGCCTGGTGCCTGGCCTAAGGCCTCCATCTGAGTTTGCTGCCCCCTCCACCTGCTCTGCTAGCCCTGCCTTACAGCAAGACCTCAGGGAGCCACATCCGTGAGCAGAGCCAGCAGCAGGAGGCCACTTGTTATTTTTAGTTAGGAAAATGTAAATAGTCCTAAGGGCAGGAAGTGACTGCTGGCTTCTGGGGATTCTGTGTAGCTTTCAACAGTCATGATACCTCTCTGGGCCTTGGTTTACTGATCTATAAAATGGGCCCGCAGCTACCTGATTCTCAGCAGGGACAGTGATGGGAGGAGTGTGACAGCACTGCTGATCTGTTGGATACTGGGCCTGTCTTTCCCACCGGTTGGCATTATTTGCAGATGAATCTGATCAGACCTGCAAGGAAAATCATTTTTGTGATCATTATAATATATGGTTTGACATCATTTATGAGCATGAGAGTGGATGATAGCTGAAAAGATATGAAAATAAGTCACTTTGAGGGGGTCCTTGGAGTGATGGTTCCCTGCACTGGGCAGCTGGTGCCGCCAAGTAAGCTCAGAGGCCTCAGATGAGCCAGTTTCTAGGGCAGAGACCCATACTGGCATCGTGCCCTGGGGTAAGAGCCCAGGCATCAAGGGAGCTTTGGGATACTCCCATCATGCCCTGGGGTGAGACCCTAGGAGTCATGGGAACATGTGGGACTTATATCATGCTCTCAGGTGAAAACCAGACATGACTGGGGCCTTGGGACACTTCCATAAAACCATGGGGAAAGAATTCAGGCATCATGGCAGCTTTATGATACTCCCATCATGCCCTGGGATAAGAACTCAGGCATCATGGGGTGGGGCCTTGGGGTACTCCCACTGTGCTCTGGAATGAGGTCCCAGGTGTCACTTTGGGATATTCCCATTATGCCCTGGGACGAGAACCCATGCCACATGAGGCCTCATGGACTCCAGTCCTGATTTGTGCTCCTCCAATGCCCACTAATGCGTTCTTCTTCCCTGTGCTAGCCAATGAGGACCCCTGCTGGAAGGTATGTGTCCCCTCCATCATCACACCTGGGGGGTGGGCCATGTTTTCAATACAGTCCAGGAGAGTCTCTCCTGGAAAGAAGGGAAGGACCCTGGAGTGGAGCAGAAAGCCTTTGGGGTCTACCCTTATGGCAGAGAACTTTGAACAACACCCCATCTGCTTCCCAGCCTACTGGGCAAAGTCAGGCATTGTCCAGAGCTCCAGCACAAGTTCAGACAGGCACCCTTTCTGCTCAATACCACGGGTGCAGGGACCCCGGGCAGCCATGAAGGCACAACCAGAAGCAGCCAGCTTGGTGCCAATGTGGTGCTAGCTGGCCTCCACCTAAGCTCTGCTGGCCTCATTGTGTGGCCCTCTCTGGTCCTCTGCTGCCCTCCCAGAGGGGCTGGAATGCCCAAGGTCTCATTCTACTTGCCACATTTCTTTGATCTTATAAGGCCACCTCAACCCATACACACACTACATCCCTGCTTCCCAGGACATTGGCTGGCCATGACCTCATTCACGGACATGGCCTCAGAATTTGTTCAGCATTTTTCTTTACTAAATTTTTGATCTAATTGTAAAAGAATGTTCTAGTCTCTGCATGCTTATACTGGTCAAGCCTCAAGGAAGCAACAGGAGATTCCAACTCTGGGTGGGCTATATTGTTTTCTTGCTGGTGGGTAGTTTGTCCACAGACACTTGTGCTTACAGCAGGTATGGGAACAGGAGCCACCTTGACTCTGAGCCCTGCTATCACAGAGCCCATAGTCCTGGAGGGGTCTTGGCTTCTAAGCAGACGACCTGGATGCTAGTTCTGACTCTACCTCCAGATTGCTCTGCAACCTTGGATAACTGTGTCACCCTCCCTGGGCCCTTTCTGCAGGGTGTGAACAGGTCTCTCTGAGCCTCGCGTGAGGGTGCTGCCCCGTCTTTCAAGGGTGTCCAGTGTTCTTGTCAAGCCCCCCAGATAAGAGCCCTCTGGTCTCTTCTGACTCTAAACTTGGAAGGTGCTATTGACACATGGACAGAGAACAGATGTAACGGGGAGGGGAAGGGTTTCCGTTGGGGGGTGGGAAATTGTTCAGAGTTTGCAGGTCTTGGGAAGGTGGGGCTGTGTAACCCTGTCCTTACTTGCAGTCACAATAGCCCACGGGGTGGCAGGCTGGCTGTGCAGATGAACTTCCTGTCCCCAGAGGTGTGTGGGTGGAGATGGAGCAGCCAAATGACGATGACTCTGGAGAAGGGACATTTGATGGTCCCTTGTCCTCAGGAAAGAAGAAAGCTGCCCTTTACTGTGCTCCCATGCAGGGCTGGCGTGAAGGGAGAATTTCAAAGTGCTTTACCCTGTTGCATCCTCCCAGCACCCTGTAGGGCAGGTGTTGTAATCCTACATTTCAGACATGAAACTGGGAAGCTGGGCACTCACTCTCCCGGGGATGTGGGAGACTCATGCTAGGCTGATGTGCTGTGAAAGGTTCAGGAGGTGCTGCCAGAGGACGAGGGCCAGGGGCATCATGTCCTAGGTATAGTGCACACCCTGGGGGGTCCCTGCCACAGCATGACACCCTTCCTGTCCCCCACACCCAGGTCTTAGCAGGGGAGGTTTGGGACAGTAGAGCCACACTGTGCCATACTCCAGCACTTAGAGACCCCAGACCCTAGTAAATGTGGTTGGTGCTCCAGAATCCTGTGTCAGGCACCTTCTCCTCCTCCTGGGACCCAGGCCTGTCCCCATGCTGTCATCTGCTGGGTCTTGTCCCTCTCTCCCTAGAGCTGCTGAGAAATGCTGGCGAAGGATCAGCCTAAGCAGGCTGGAATGGCAGGTGCCTGGGCCTGGCCCTGGCTCACCCAGCCGTGCCCTCCCTTCTCTTCCAGAACGAAATTACCCACGAAGAGCACTGTGCCGCCTGCAAGCGGGGGGCCAACCTGCAGCCCTGTGGCACCTGCCCAGGGGCCTACCACCTCAGCTGCCTGGACCCCCCCCTCAAGACAGCACCCAAGGGCATGTGGGTGTGCCCCAGGTGCCAGCAGAAGGTACGGGAGGCACCTTTCCCCAGACCTAGGGCCCTGACCCTGGACGTCAGGGCCTGGACCGGGTGTGACATCAGCTTCCTGGGGTCCCTACTGGGGGAGGCTGAGAGGGGTGAGAAGAGGGGCTTGAAAATAGTACAGGCTCTTTCAGCCTTGGCTCTGTTGACATTTGGGGCTGGAGAAACCCTGACAGCAGTCACCGTCCTGGGTGTTGTCAGGTGCACACGCAGTGCCAGCAGCAGCCTTCTCTCCATAGTGGCTTTTGTAAAGAAGAATCTAGCTTTGGGGCATCTAGTCTAAGGAAATATTCCAAACACAGAGGGAGTTCTATGCACAGAGAAGCCCTTAGACTTTATTTCCAAAGGGGACAGGTGGGAACAGTCCAGTTTCCTCACATTACGTGGTAGCGGAATGAATTCCAGCACCACACTTGGCGAGGCACTGATAGTTGAAAATGACGTTTCACAAGTGAGGTACTTTGGGATTTGTCTGCTGTATGGAATTAAGTTATAAAAATAAAAGCAGGCTTTGTAAACTATATAGGCTGCTGTACAATTTGGTAATTGGCTATCTGAAAAAAAAAATGCAGAATGAAATCCTGGGAGTGACTCCTGTGCGAGGCGGCAGGTGGCAGTGAAGTGGCCCGAAGTGCGCTTTTCCTAGAATGCGTCACTGGGGACTGCAGGGGAGCTGCCCTATCCACAGGACCAACGAAGGCGGATGTGGTGGGCTGGCTGCCACTGCAGAGCTGTACCCTGTGGGCTCCCAGCTTTTGGGGGGGACCTGGCGGCTGTCCCCCACTTCAGCACAGTGCTGCTGGCCCATTGGATCTCCCACATTCCCTGGCTTACCTGAGGCTGGCTGCTCTCAGGTCCCCGGGATGTGGGAAGAAGATAAGTGGTCCTTCCTTCATTCATTCATTAGAGAGGTATTTGAGCCTGCTCCTTGTTCACGGCCCTGGCGGTGAGCAGGCAGAGAGACACCTAGAAGGTTCCTGCCCTGACCTGACTGAGCAGCCTCAGTAAGCCAGCCCACAGGCAGGTGAGGGACCTGGGGCTCAGTGAGAGCATGCCTCCCTTGGGTTAACACAGTCAGAGTGCAGGCCCCAGGGCCTTCCGCTTTCTCATTTCCCCATCTGCTCTGCAGGCCTTAAAGAAAGATGAGGGTGTGCCCTGGACCGGGATGCTGGCCATTGTACACTCATATGTCACCCACAAGACAGGTAGGTGTCCTTGTGGGTGGGAAAGGGTACCTGCTCCTGTCTCCATCCGCCCTCCCTCAGGCCTCTGGGTTCACTGTGGGCCTATGGAAGGCAGGGTGGGTCTAGCTCTTCCAGGCAAGTGCTTTGAAGAGGACTTGGCCTGAGTTCTGGGCAGGTTCTGCTAGGGGAGCTGCTCCAGTCCCCAAGCATTTGGCTAGAGCCACTGGCTCCGGCATGGGGGATGGGAGACGGTGACCTAGGTCATGGCTCCATTTCTTCAGCCTCTCTGGTACACCCTATGGACCAGCTACTGCTTACCTGGCCCTCTCCTTCCTAGTCAAAGAAGAGGAGAAGCAGAAGCTGCTTCAACGAGGCACCGAGCTTCAGAATGAGCACCAGCAGCTGGAGGAGCAGGACCGGCGGCTGGCTTCAGCAGTGAAGGTGTGCACGGGGCAGGGGATGTATCCCTAGAGCCCAGGTGTAGCTCTGGCTGGCCTCAGTGGTGAAGGTGTGCACCAGTGGTTGGGAGGGCACTGCCCCTGGTATTACCAGGTATAGATTCAAGGCTTTGTTGTTCAGTGACTAAGTCCCAGGAAGCAGACAGACTCACTAGACCCTCAGTAAGTGTGCACATGGAGAAGGAAGCTCTGTGACTCGTTCAACAAATATCAAGCAACTGAGAACATCCTGGCTGTGTTCCTTGTCAGTTCTCTGACCTTGGCAAGGTTCTGCCTTGAACATCAGTTTCATCTTTTGTAAAGTGGTGTAATTCATCCCCCACAGGTGACATACAAGGTGATGAAGATGATGGTTATGGTGGTGGTAGTGATCATAATGGTGATGGTGGCAGTAGTGGTGATGGTGATAATTTTAGCAATGATGATGTGATATTGGTGGTGCTGACAGTGATATTGAAGGTTATGGCAGTGATGGTGGTAGTGATCATGGTGAATTGGAGATGATGGTGGCAGTGATGGGGTGATGGGGGTGGCAGTGATGATAGTGATCATGGTGATGGTGGTGGTAGTGATGGTAATGATCATGGCAATGGTGGTGGCCGTGATGGTGGTGATCATGGTGATGGTGGTGGTGATCTAATTTTCATGGTGATGGTGGTGGCCATGATGGTGGTGATCATGGTGATGAGGTGGTGATGATGGTGGCAGTGATGGTAGTGATCATGGTGATGATGGTGATGATGGTGGTGGCAGTGATGGTAGTGATCATGGTGATGATGGTGATGATGATCGCAGTGATGGTAGTGGTGATGGTGATGGTGGCAATGATGGTAGTTATCATGGTGATGGTGGTAGTGATGGTGGCGATGATGGTAGCAGTGATGGTAGTTATCATGGTGATGATGGTAGCAGTGATGGTAGTGATCATGGTGATGGTGATGATGATAGCAGTGATGGTAGTGATCATGATAATGGTGGTGATGATGGTAGCAGTGATGGTTGTGATCATGGTGATGGTGGTGGTGATCTAATTTTCATGGTGATGGTGGTGGCCATGATGGTGGTGATCATGGTGATGAGGTGGTGATGATGATCGCAGTGATGGTAGTGATCATGGTGATGGTGGTGATGATAGCAGTGATGGTAGTGATCATGATAATGGTGGTGATGATGGTGGCAGTGATGGTAGTGATCATGTTGATGGCGGTGGTGATGGTGTTGATGATGGTGGCAGTGATGGTAGTAATCATGGTGATGGTGGTGATGATGGTGGCCGTGATGGTAGTGATCATGGTGATGGTGGTGGTGATGGTGGCAGTGATGGTAGTGATGTGTTGATGGCGGTGGTGATGATGGTGATGATGGTGGCAGTGATGGTAGTGATTATGATGATGGTGGTGGTACTAGTGATGGTGTCAGTGATGGTGATGGTGGTCATGGTGATGGTGTTGGTAACTTCAGTGCTCAGCCCTGGCAAAACTCTTTCAATGCATCATCTCATGTAATCCTCAGGAACCCTACAGAGAGGCTTTGTGTTTATTCCTGGTAACACCTTTCGTCTCAGGGAGGTCATTGCTCAGGCCAGTATGTGACATCTGACTCTAGACTTCAGTCCCTACAGTCTAGGCTTCACCTTGTCATGACTCACAGAGGGGCAGAAAAGCCTGGGTAACCCCATAGGCAGGAGGCAGCGCAGACAGATGGCCAGCAGGCCAGGTCTTCCACAGTTGCTGTAGCTGCTGGTAGTTGGAGGAGTGCAGGGGCTGGGGGAGGAGTGCACGGGCTGGGGAGGAGGGTGTGGTTGTGTCACAGCCACGAGGGGAACATGGCCACGCTGCTGCACTTTTTCTAGCCCTACATTCCAGAACAAATGTCTTCTGTGTATCTAGCTGCCGGTCACTTCCATTTCTATTGCTGACTGGTTTCCTTCAGGACCCACAGTGGAAGGGAGATGCTGTGAGAGTGAGGGCTGAGAGAGTGGCTGCCTGGATGCCTGCAAAGCTGGGTTCTGAGACCCTTCTCTCTCTGTCTGACCCTTCTCCCAACAGAAATGCCTGGAGCTTAAGACAAGCCTGTTGGCCCGCCAGAGGGGCACCCAGTCATCCCTGGACCGCCTCCGGGCCCTCCTGAGACTGATACAGGGCGAGCAGGTGCTCCAGGTCACCATGACGACCACCAGCCCTGCCCCATTGCTGGCAGGGCCCTGGACCAAGCCCTCGGTGGCAGCTGTGCAGCCCACCCTCCAGCACCCCCAGGGCCACAACTGACCCTGAGGAACCTGTCTTCATACCCATGGAAAGTTACTGGAACCCTGCTCATGCAACCTGGGGGTTCTATCGGCCTTAATTCAGAAACACTATAATTTCAGACAAAAATAAACCAGAGAGAGATGGAGGACAAGAAGGAAGAAGGGGCAAAGGTCTGGTGGGGGTGGGTCCTGCACCCATTTTGAGACGCCTGGGAGCTAGGTGGGGTTGGGGCCTGTGCCCTTCACCTTCAGAGGGGACACCTGGAAACCAGGTGGGATGCGACTCTCTGGGGTGCATGGTCAGCCCACATCCTGCCCTTACCATCCAGGCCCAGCCCTCTCCACAGCTTCACACCGTCCCAAGGCAGAGGGAGGCCGAGGCTGCGGAGGGGACAGCATGCTGCCCTGAACGCCAGGAGGAAGCGTGAGAATGTGGACGTAGCCGAGTAGTAGAGGTAGTTGGTTGTGCGTTGGGAAGAACTGGGTAGCGGGTCTAGTAAGTCCCCTGACACCCTCTTCCCAGAAGGCCCTCCTGGTGCTGGGCCTTTCCCCCAGGAAGCGCTGGTCAGTATTACTGGAGGAGCAGGAAGTGCAGCTGTGTCCCCTGGAAGAGCCTCTCAGAGGCGGGTTGGCCTGTGGGCTGCTGCCGTGTCTTGGCACCTCCGGGCTTCGCTCCTTCCTTTTGCTGGTCTCCTGGACTCATTTTGCTACTGATGCATTTTTCTCATGGAGTTTTTGGGGGAGATGGAGCTGCAGCCAAGCAGGGGAGGCGTTTGGCAGGTCTCCTATTTGGGGTTGAACCATTCAACGTAAGACTGAAGCCTTTTACTTCCTCCTGCGTGTTCCACTCCTCTTTTCTTGCCAGTACAGACACTATGCCAAAAAATATCTTTACATTTTTGTACGGCATTTTTATTGTAAGGTTTAATGTGAAGAGGGGACTTGCTGACTTTTTTTTCTGCTCACAGTAGTGTCTGCTTCAAGGTACGATGAGAAAACCTCCCCTCCCCTCGGGAAGGCTGGCCAAACCAGAGCCACTAGAGGAATATTTAGGAACTGGGGTAGGGGGTGGGGGGAGGTGGATGGGTGGTGGCCTGGGAGAGGGGTTGGCCTTGGGGGCATGAGACATCTCTGGCTGTCTCCTCTCCTTGGCAGAATGGAGGCCCCCACCATGGTACAAAGGCTCCTGTGTCACAGGAGCAGGCTTGTCACACCCACCAGCTCTCCAGTCCCGAGGGACTTAGCACAACTGGATAAGCATCCAGGGGCCACTGGGCCTCATCCTGAGCATATCACGTGGTGCCGATTTGCATTGACCATGTGCATGTGAGTCACGCACGGCTCCGTCCACAGACACGCACGCAGCAGAGCAGGGAGGCCGGCCAGTCCCTGCAGACGGCCAAGGTCCCCCGTCCTTATCACGACTCCGGGAGAAACTGTGCTGTACGATACAGATCTATTTTAATACACTTAACACTCGGTTGAACCAGATTTTATATTCTTTTATTGATGAGCAGAGTGAGCTGTGTGAGGCGCACGTCTTTTGTCGGTCACTCTGTATGCCAAGTAGGCGTCACCGTGTGGCTCGCGATGTAAATGTCTTCAGGTTCCTTTTTTGTTGGTTTGTTTTTCCTTCTCGGATGGATCGAGTTAAAAAATTTTTTAAATGTAACGGGAGGATATGAAAGGTTGGACCCAGAAGGGGTAGCTGCCGACGTGTCTTGAGACTTAGTTTTTTTGGACCAAGGAGGACTGTCCGGTGGATAGCGAGGGTAGAGAAAGTGTTTGTCTTAAATATGCCCATGTAGTTCCCTTCTGTACGATGCATTAAACGCCACTGATGATTTCAAGCCCTGTGCTCTGGTGTCCTTGCCTTCAGCAGAGAGGCCCTGGGGGTGCTTGGGGCAGCCCAGAGGGCCTTGGAGAGGCCAGACTCAGAGGGAGGAGGGAAGCGGGAGTGAGCCCAAGGCACTAACTGGGCCCTCCACATGCCAGCCCTGCCCAGCCCCCATTAGGGCCAGGAGCGATGGGGGACACACAGGAATCCAACAGGCCAGTTGCTGTCCAGAGCCCAGGGTGGTGCCCCTGCCCCCTTGCTAGCTCTCTCAGTCACTGGCACTCTCTTCTCTGGCAGCAGGCTCACAGCTCCTATAACTGCCCGGTTTCCACCTAAACTTTTTGAGAACAACCAGAGTGTGGGACAGGGCCCCCCCCCCCCCGGGGGGGGGGGGGGGGGGGGGGGGGGCGGGGGGGGGGGG
>CAUYQV010168819.1:0-34792 GCA_963574575.1 Galagoides demidoff
AATGTTTTAAAACTATAACTGAGAAAAAGACATGAAGGCTGTGTTGATCAGTTTGATGGAAGTATTTCGGATTGCATGCGAAAACCCCACACTGTACCCCAGAAGTGCATTAATGTACATAGTTACCATTCAATAAAATTAAAAAAAAAAAAGAAATGTACAGTCCCCAAAGAAGAGTTTTCTCACTGTGATGTGGTGTCCAAGGAGCCTTCAACAGGAATGAAAGTATGAGAGGCCTAACTAAGGCGCAGAACCAGGAGCTCTGGACCACATCCAACTGTCCCCAACTCTGAAACAAATTCCAGACTTGGTGAGCACCTGACATGCTAACAGTGAGACCACTGGGACATGTTTTTCCTGTCTCCTGTCTTCCATGAAAGGGCTATGACACTGGAATCATACCTTATTCTTTTTTTTTTGACAGAGAGAGGCTTAATTCAAAATGTAATAAAAAATGCTTGAGTCCTAGTTTACCAGGGTTTCAGATGATTTTGCCTTTATCCATAGGCCCCTGACTCCTTCTTCTTCTTCTTGGTCAGATTTATTGATGTATGACTTATATACAATAAAGTTAACCCTATTTATCACACAGTTTTATGAGTTTTGATGAATATATACCATCATGCCTATGTGTATACCCACAGCTATAATCAAGATAAGTAATTCTTTCCCCCAGCTCTTAGCCTATGGCAACCAGTGAGCTGCTTTCTGTCCCTACAGCATTACCTTCTCCAGAATTTCATAAAATGGAATAATACAGTATGTAGTATGAAAGACCAGAACATGCTATCCCAAAATATAAAGGATTGTTGAGCTGAAGACAATTCGGAAGAATCCAGTGCAGGAAAGCTCACTGCCCTTCCTCTATCTGCCTAATAAAAGATGCAGATTTACAAGGACAAGAGACGTCCTGCCCTTCTCTTTTATGGAGAACGAAGGTTAACCACCAAAGACATCTTTGGGCCCTTATCAGCCTAGAGATGGTACCAGAGGGATGTACCTTAACCAGCTTTACTAACTGGCTTTTGATCGCCAGTTTTGCCTTCTAAGATTTACCACCTTTAGAGACTCAAAGTCCTTTTCTTTTCTTTTGTCACTTCTCTAAAAATGTACTGTTCTTTGTTGAAAGTGCTATATAATCTGGAATTTAAAGCCACCTCTTGGAGAACATTCATTTTCTATGTTTTCCCATGTACATATGAAATATACACATTCATACACGTTTTTCTCTTATTAATGTGTCTTTTGTGACCAGGGTCCATTTTGACTAAGAACCTATTGTTGAAAAATAATTATTATTCTTCCCCTGTGGTATCCATTTGGGTCTAGCTTATTTCATTCAGTATAATGCATGTGAAATATATCTATGTTGTGGCCACTGTCAAAAGTTAGTTCCTTTTTGTTGCTGAGCAGTATTGCATTGTGTGAATATAGTGTAGTTTGTCTGTTTAGGGGGTCTACTTTTAAAAATGAAATAAAATGGATGAAAGCTTTGGAACTAGTAAGACTATACAAATTAAGGTGGATGGCTTGTTTGCATGATTTTTGGTGGGGGTGCTATAGTATAAACTTTGAAAAGCTTTGCCTTTCTCAAAAAGACTTTTTCTATGGGGCACTTAGGAAAAGAAGAAGCTGGTGCTGTTATAAGAGAATATCACTAAAGTTTGTCCTGAAACCTTCAAGGCAACAGTCTGGAAGGGACTGCATGTTGTTGACAGTTACCTTATTCTTAGCTCTCAAATGTCTTGGATCTCCCTATGGTCCAGTTGACTCAAGTGCTCATGTCTTCTCCACATTTACCCTTAGCCCAGGGCCCAGGGATTTGACTTCTTTGAGTCACCTGCCTCAGGTGATCACTCGTGGTTCTGCTCCTTAAACCTGACCTCCCCATCTGGTCTAACAGCTATCATAGACACTTTGAATTTGGTTTGCTTTGCTTTCAATATTTCAGACTTTCCATAACCAGGTTGTATAGATCTTTTATTTCCAGGTCCACTGTTGCTGATCAGCTCTGCCCATTCTGATAACTGGGCTAGAACAAAATGCCCTCAGCACTTATTTGTTAAACAAATATTCATCAATAAAAGCTACACGCCAAGTACTATAGTAGCTTCTGGAGTCAAAGCAGTGAAACAGCACAGACATAGTTAAGTTTATTACTAAAAGGGGTGCAAGGGAAGGATGTGAGTAAAGAAGCAGGCAGTGATAACAGTACAATCAGGGCTATATTAGGAGTTAGTGTGCAATTAAAACAGACAGCAGGAGTCTCTTCTTTGGCCTTAAAGGGATGGTAAGGGAAGGCTTTCTAAGTGAAAGCAACACTGAAGCTAAAAGCTAAAGTAAAGGTCACAAGAACAGGGATTTACCAGGTGGAAAGATTGGAAAGAAGGAAGAATAATCTGTGAAAGAGAAAAGTTAACCAAGGCCTGGGAGGGAGAGCACACCTGGTGAGTTCTGAGAGCTGAATGGTGGGAGATGACACCAGACAGGTAAACACTAGACAGGGGACAGATCATCATGTATCTTATGAGTTATTATCCTTATCCATTAGGCTACAGTAACAACATACCTTAGACTGGGTAACTTATAAGCAACAGAAGTTTATTGCTTATGGTTCTGGAGGCTGGACAGTCCAACAAAAATGTGTGGGGAGACATGGCATCTGGTGAGGGCTTGTTCTCTGCTTTATGGACGTCACCTTCTAGCTGTATCCTCACATGGCAGAAAGATCAGGGCAGTGCTCTTCAACCTCTTCTATGAGGACACTAATCTCATTCATGAGAACAGAGCCCTCATGTCTTACCACTTCCCACAAAGCCCCACCCCTTAATATTATCACAGATTATAGTAATGATGTAATGACTTTGTCCTCTGTTCCAAGATTACCAGAACGTATTGAATTGTTTTGGGGAGCTGATGGAGGAGCAACTCTGGCTACTATGTAGAGATTGGGGTGACATGAGGGAAGTGTGGAGAGGGAAGACTTTGTTGGCTTGCAGTGTTTTGTTTTTGCTTTCCAATTAGATAATGGTGGTCTGGAATAGGGTGAACAGAATGGGAATAGTGTGATGCTTGAATTCAAGATACATCTAGAAGAGAGAGAGAATTATGATCAGTATATTTGCCTGGCTACAGGAGTGAATTGGTACTTGCTAAATTTTTTTAGTGCCTCAAGACACTTCACATATTTCATTCTCCACGTCTCAGATAAATTCATCCATGTAAACTATAAACCCACATATATTCCTAAATATGTAGAAAGAAAAATACAAGACTTTCCTAACTATTCCTGACCACATTTTCTTTCTTTCAACTTCCTTATTGTCTCTACAACATTTTTGGCTCTTGTGTATTGTCAGCTATTTCACATATATACATCTTGCCTCTCAAATGGTTTGTGAGTTTGCTATTGACAAGAAGCAGATTGTTGGTTATTTTGGGTTCCACACGATGACTTTCTCAGGATGGAACAATAAAGTTTTTGTTGAATACCTGAATGATATTTATCCTACAAAGCTTAACTTTTTTGGCATTTCAAGCCCAAAGTATTAAAGGGAGTCAATTACTTGTCCACAGTGACAAGTGTCCCAAACCAGCCGAAAGCAATCTTCTTTCTTTGAGCTATGAATTCATAGAACTGGACACAGAGATACACAGTAAAGTTTCTATGAAGGGGAGACTAATGCCCTTTGGGTAAAAGGAGAGTTCATTTCATGTGTTTGTGCCTTTTAACCTCTTAGTTGCATGTTTTTAATGGCTTCTTTAGTGTGTGGATATTTGAACATTAACATAATTATCTATCTTAACATATTGTATTTGCCACCTGCTGGGGATGAAACATTGAAACTATCACTAGTGCTCATTAACAATAACACTAGTCCCTCATTAACAGTGTTGACCCAATTACATGTTGTGTATCCCAGAGACAAATAACTGTAATTGCAACTCAAAAGTGATTTCATAAACACAAAGATTCTTTTTTTGAAATGCAAATTGAAATGCACTATTTGAATCTTCCATATAAATACAGGTTTAAATGAAACAAAATCGTTCAACCACATAAAATAAAAATTCAATCTAAAGAGAGGCCATTTGGAATCAATTGGAACAGAGCACATTCTTCTTTTGAAGGATCAAAACACTTTCATTGCTGGGTGTAGAAATGAAACAAGTTCTCAACAATGAAAGCCAGACATCTGGTAAGTGACATCTACCCCGGCTATCAGCAGGTAGTGATTTTCTTTTGGAACCATTCAGAGTATTGTCTGTTGCCTGGACAATGGAAGTCTGATGAAGCATTGATATTATCTGCCTCGAGATTTTAAAGCTTCATTGAAAAGGTGGAAAGCCAGGGAGCTCTGTGTGTAAAAACATTCATTATATATTTATATAATGTAGACATAAATAACTTTGCCTCCTCTACCAATCAAGTGGAAGAGATCTATTTAAACAGAAGCAAATATAGTGTGATATATTTCTTTTACCAAGACAGTTACTATGATAGCAATTAGGCACAGACAGCCCGAGGAAACTAGGAAGGGACAGCTCCAAGGAAGAAAGTCTGTGCTAAAGTCAAGATGTTAAAAGCAGAGACATTTCTTCAATACCAGCAGACTTTTTTTTTTTTTTCTATTGATGGAAAAATACCAACAGGGGACCAGAGCCCAGGGAAGGAGAAAGAAGAAAAACAGAGAGGAGGATGAAACTTTAAAATGTATTTTCCATAGTAGCAGCTTCCAAGATTTCTTAGAAAGTCTCAGTTCAACAAAGGTTCAGTGAATTCCTGGTGCCTGTTCTCTTTCTCTTACTTAACAAGGCAATGTGGTTAATAAAATGCCTTATTTAACATTTGAAATGTTAAAACAACCACACACACAGAGAGAGACACACACAGACACATACATGGAGTGCTGGAAACCTCCCAGGCACTGTTAGGAAGCTGGAGGAGGGATTCTAAGGATAAACCCCTACTTGTCAGGAGGGATTCTAAGGATAAACCCCTACCTGACATCTCTCTCATGCATTCATATAAAACATAGATGAAAAGATAGCCTTGATAAATCCCATCACTGAGAAACAAAGTTCTGTGACCTTCCCCGTAGGTTCAAAGAACATGAGAAATATAGTTCTGACTCTGACACTTACAAGCTGAATGATTAAGGGCAAAATATTCTCTCTCTGAGTCTCATTTTCCTTCTTTTTAAAGTACTATTTCCTGATCTATAGGCAATTGTGAGAATGAAAAGGTGCAAAGTTTATGAAAAGTGCTTTTAAGATGGCAACCCATATGATGAAAATGTTAATGCCTTCCATGGGAGAGAAGGCGAAGTGGGAATTGATTCTGGCAGGGCACACACTCTGGGGGCCCCATAAAACTTTGCAGCATGGCCAGGGTGCTTGACTGCCCAGAAAGTGCTGAGTTTGGGCGTTAATCTTATCCTATGGATCCATTGTAATTGACTTATGTCACACAGATTTTGCTATTTCTGCAGGAGCTGTTGATGGAAAGTCATTGGATATTAGGTAGTTTTGTAATATGTACAATATTCAGGAAAGTATTTTTGTGCTCAATGCTATTAAGCTCTTGGCTCGTGTTTTCTAGAATGAGCCCTGTTCAATCTTTCTTGCACATTGCTGAGTTATCTTCCATGTATTTGTAGAAAATTAAGTAATTTGATTTGCCTTAATGTCATAGCCCTCTGTAATTTTGTATATGTGTCACTTACTAGTTTATTTCAGGTTTACAACAAGCTTCAGGCACAGAAGTACAACAGGTGGCATTTCATCCATTTCCCTGGGGAAAAAAAGGACACTTCTTTTCCCTGGGGAGGAAATGGACACTTGCCAGGTGGCACAGGGCTCACAGAGCTCATTTTCATCTTGGCTGTTGACAGAGCCAATGGAGAAGTTGGGGTTTTACTTTCCACTAGTCTCATGCCATTGTCTTTTCTTGTCTGAATCCAGCACAGATCTAGATATTTCTAGAATGAAGTACAGGGTCAGTTAAAAGAATCATTTCACTAACTTTTTTTGCTATACCCTCACTAATATTGCATTATGTTTCTCTCCCTTTCCCTGCAGTGAGGTTTATTATATTGTTTTTTTTTCCCCAGAGTTGAAATTGAATTGGCTATCTATTTTTTCTACACAATTAAAGTAAATGATAAAGTGATAAGGTGAATCAAAGACAATGCTTATCTTTAAGGTCCTTCACATAGTCATCCTAAAACTATGACTATGGCAAATATTTCTTTCTTTTCTTTTGGATTAATATAATATAAGGGTACATCTGATTGGGTTACTTTGTTTGCATTTATTAGGTAGCATCTGAGTTATGGTTGCATCTGAGTTCTCACCCATCACTGAGAAACAAAGTTCTGTGACCTTCCTCGTAGGCTCAAAGAACATGAGAAATATAGTTCTGACTCTGACACCAGTAGTCACCCCTACATTGAACCCATTGGCTGGGAGCTTGCTGAGCTCCCCACTTGAATTTAATTGAATTTTCCTTTCATGTGGGCCTGGGCCCATAGTTGTTCATGTGCTAGTTTCAAATTGTGTTGGGCACATAGGGTGCTTGGTTTTCCATTCTTGAGATATTTTACTAAGGAGAACGTTCTTTAACTCCATCCAAGTAAATAAAAAAAGATGAAAGTCTTCATCTTGTTATGCAGAGTAGTATTCCATGGTGTACATATACCACAGTTTATTAATCCATCCATGAGTTGATGGGCACTTGCATTGTTTCCTTATCTTTGTGTTTGTGAACTGAGTTGCTATGAACATTTAAGTGCAGATGTCTATGTGATAAGACGATTTTTTTCATCTGAGTTGATACCTAGTAATGGCATTGTGGGAGCAAAGATTTATTTTTTTACAGGTACTACTTACTGATTTTGGTTAATTTTCTCTTTCTCTTTGACACACACATACCCCTCCTGTACCTTTAATGGTCCACTTGCCTGTTGACTGTGAAGTGATTCACACCTTTCTTGATTTGACTATGAAAGTTTTCCTTCCAGGAGTAAGATGTCATTCTTCTAAACTTGGAAGTCTAATGCATCACAGATCTCCAGATGTGGGATAAAAGCAACTTCTATTACCGTGTTTGAGTCTTCAGGGTCAGGATATCTCGACTTCATTTCTTGAAATCTATTAAAAACAAAATGTGTAGCAAAGAACCCCTTAATTCAGAAATATTCAGGTTTGCCTTTTCTAAATATATTGAAACGATTAAAAAGAAAATTTGGAACTTGTGTAGAGTGTGAATCATTGCTTTTTCTCCAGAATCAATCTCAAGATTGATCTAGAGGAAGTTGTTTCAATCCCCCCCAAATATGACTTCATAGTTTGAGATACAAAAACAAGTTTTACAGGATAAACAAGAAGGAAAACAAAATCTACATTTGTTAATGTAATAAATCAATTTCTCTTGGCAGAATTTCAATTATCTGCAGTAGAAAGAGAAACTGGCTGTATTATGTCTCTGTAAATGAAGAAATATTAAAACAAAAAAAAATACCAAAGTGAAACTCATCTTTTTACACTTGGTAATGGTGAAAATCAAGATTGTGTGTGTGTGTATGTTTGTGTGTGTGTGAGAGAGACAGAGAGAGTATGGATAAAGTTGGCTGTGTCAACAATCTTTATTCTATTCATAGTCCTGTTAAAAAGTACTGTTTTGCAAGATACCATCTCATTTGATTGTCTCATTAATTCTTTGAGGAAAATTCAGTCAGCATAGTAGTGGTGTGCAAATGTAATGTCTGATATTGGTTTTAATGTTTAGTGAAAGAAAAGGGAAGGGTATCTGTAAGATTTGTTTACCGACCACCCCTAACCTTGGTGACAGGGTGACAGTATCCTGTGCTCAGTGACCACCACTTCCTGTAGCTCTGGGTTGATATGATTCAGATATTGCTAACCAGGGGGCACGATCCACCCAGGTTTTGCCAATGAGAACCTGCCAAAGGATTTCTATTTACAGGATTATCTGAAATGTACTGACCTCTTTGGATTTCAGGCACCGAGGACTAATGTCATCTTGGTCACTACAAATTATAGGTAGTCTGAGACTAAAGCCATCATACAGGGCAGCAAAATGAGAGATGGAGAGAGGCAAGCTGAGTTCTGAATATGTGGCCAGCCTAATAGACAATTTTTGATAATTAGAAAAAAATGTCTTCTTTGGGTGAGTGCTGAATGTGGCAAATAAAATGCAACTTTGTACAAAGGAAAAGAGTCCTGTCTTTCAGGGTAAATGCAATTCATGCCAGGATACACGATTCTGAGAGTGGAGAGGTGGCTGAGTGCAAATGTGCAGTGCACAAACTGAACAATTATATGCAGCAGCCCAATCTGCTGCCATTTCTTGCTTTCTTGGATCCAGCCAATCCTAAAGCCATCTCTGCCTACTCATGGGAGCTATGCAACTGTAACAATCAAATGAATCTTGTACTTAGTAAATGGAAGTGGAGTGTTGCACATGTCAGATCTCAGAATGGGAAATGGGTTGAGTCGAGATGGGGCATGGATGGAGATTGGTCAATAGCTCTTCAGTTACAGCAGAATAAATGGTTAGATTATAGTTCATTCAGTTTTGGGACTCAGAGTAGGTTCTCTTGAGTCTTGAGTTTTAGGTAAAGTTAATTGTGTTTTTAATTTTGTTTTGCTTCCTAATATTTTGATGCAAAGGTTATGCCTTATTATCAAAGTGAATTGGGAAGATTTTTCAACTGAAATGGAATCATTTCATACATATACAATCAAACTTACAGAGACAACTGTCTGGAACTAATCTTTATTGAAATAATTCATTGGAACAATTTATTCCTTCCATAGAACTTGCTCTACCCAGTTTCTCGCCCTATTATTAAGTAAAATTTCCTGTCTTATATTTTTCTAAAGAATTTTCACTCTTTCTGGTGGTATATATATATATATTCACTTTTTTCTTGATTAACCCTCTATAGACATTTTCTGTTTATTGTAATTTATCTATATACATACATTTATATTTTTAAAAAATTTCAGATTAATATGAGGGTACAAATGATTAGGTTACAATGTTTGCATTTGTTAGGTAAGGTCCCTGTTATAGTTGTGTCCCACACCCAGGAAGTGTACCATATGCCCTTACGTTGTGCCCGTTACGTGGGCACACCCAATCTCCGTCCTTCCTCCTGTCCCCCCCAACTTGAATTGAATTGAGATTTCTCTTGTGTGGGCATGTATTAGATTGTCTTCTGGCATCATATTAAGTATTGAGTCCATTGGATACTTACTTTTCCATTCTTGTGATACTTTACTATATTTATTATATATTTTTTAAAAACTGGGATCTTAAGATCATTTTAAGTATTTGTGCTATTAACCTTTTAAAATATTTTGCTTCTTTATTAACATAATTTCTCTTTTTAATCTTTCTGTAATGTAATTTTTTAAATAATTTTTCTAGTTTTTTGAGTTGATTTTGTTTCAACGCAAATGTTATGTTTATAATAACAAGCATTTAAGACTGTGGATTTTTTTGCTGACTATTGATTTTGACATATCACTTAAGTTTTTGTATGTTGTATTTGCAGTACTGTTACTTTTTAAGTAGTCTGTGATCGTAGTTTAGATACTCCCTTTGAAGCAGAAGGGATTGAGGAATATTCACTTGGCATATGTTTAACTATGTCTGTGTGCGTTTACTTCCAAGACAGTGAATTTGTTTTTGTTACCCTTTCATTACCATAAAATTTAATATATTGTTCTCATGACAGGTAAGGGCCCCAATAAAAAGAAGTTGGAAAAAAGTCCGGTCACGTACTCCGAGGTGATTTTATTGGCTTCAAGGTGTTTTGAGAAGACACGGATGCTTCCTTTACCTGATTTCAAGACTTCCAAAAAGAAGGCTTACGGATGAATTTACCCACCTAAAATTTCCATGCTTTTTCAATCTCCTCCTAATGTCCATCTTCAGCCTCCATCTTATTATCCTAAATGCCTAAAATCTGCAGTAAACAGCTAGAGTTACTAATAAATAAAGGCCCAGGGGAGACTTCTGAGTGTAGGTGAAATTGAGGGCTTGATTTTCTCTTTGCGATTGCCCATAACACCACTAATTAGATGGAGTATTTCAATCATTTCAAACTTTTTTTGAGACTCCCCCAAATAATTAAATTCCCTTTAGTTTCTCCCTAAATGCACTGCTGAGACATAAAACTATCTTAAGTTATGGGTACTTCTATATCAAATAAAGAATTAGTTGGTTAAGAGGATTTTGTTTGGAAGCTGTCATCCTGAATAACAGACAGAGAGAGGCTAAGAGACATTGATATTTATTCAGAAATAGACAGTGCCATGGGAGGATGCCGGCTGTGGAAAACTACGTGTGTATTCAGGGAGGTAAGTGGGGACATAGTTTTTAAAAGGAAATATGGCAAGGACGACGCAATTCTTTATGAGATAATTATCCTTGTCTACAAGGATCAATTCCAAGGGTGGCTCCTGTCTGAAAGTGCATAGGCGATTGCTGGGCAGATGTCCTTACAGAAGTACTTTTTAATCGTTCATTGTAAGTTTTCGGTGGCCTTCGTGCAAAGCTGTGGCTTTTGCGGAGTCCTTTGTGAAAGCCCCTGTTACTTGCCATCTATGCGCTAGCGCTCCCCTTTCCTCTTCTCCTCTGCCTCTGTCTCTTAGGGGTTTTAAAACAAGTGCCTTCATTTTGATTCTGACAATTTTTCAAAAGCCTTTAAAAAATGTTGGGAAGAAGAAACATGTATTTCCTAAGTTCAAAACTATGTCTGATCTAGCAGTTAAGTCTGTGGTTCAAAATCCTCACAGACCTAGTTTTTTCTCACCTTCCTGGAATACTTAATTAAGAGCTTGTTGACACCCTTGTCCCTGCACCAGGCTTGCAGGGGTGTTCTAGCAGCTTCAGGTGCGTCATATATAATATTATCCATGGGGCAGAACATCTACTCTAAGAAAAGCTTTTCTAGAATGTCTTCAATGTCCCTAGCAGATTTGCCATCAAGCCTCTCTGTCCAGAATTGTGTGACAATCCTTTCCTAACACAGTCACACTCAGTGGGAGCAGGAAGCATTTCTTTCTGTAGTTAAGGGGAGGAACATGGCCTCCCCAGAACACCTGGCTAGTTGATGTCCTTGTAAAGTCAAGGGTATGTTGCCAAGGAAGGAGGAGGTGGTTGAAGCAGCCAATAGTGTCAGCCATGGGAACACTGATGTTTCTTTCCTCAGGAGGTCTAGAATGAAAAATAGATGAGGAATAGATACGTAGCAGTCTAAGCTTGGGTGACCCAGAGAATGAAGATTTCTCGAAAGAAAAAGAGGGGGATGGAATAAACAGTAAAACCCCCTACTATTCAATAAAGTTTACATCATTTCTGCTTGCATATTAGGTCTGTATATTAACAATATAGTTGTGTTTTGACCTGATCCAATTTGCCTTTAGTGTGGCAATTGAAGCAAGTTAGAGTTATTATAATCAATGACACATTGTTTTTATCTTATTTTTAATATTTTATTTTATTATTTATTCATTTATTTATTTGCAGTTTTTGGCCAGGGCAGGGTTTGAACCCACCACCTCTGGTATATGGGGCCAGCGCCCTACTCCTTTGAGCCATAGGTGCCGCCCAATATTTTATTTTTGTTCTAATTTTGGAATAAGTTTTCTGGACCCACAGGTTTTTTTTTTCTTTTATCTTCTTACTGCCTTTATGTTTTACAAAAGTACTCCTCATTTCTCCAAATGTCAAAATCAAAAGAGAAATATTAAATACGAGAAGTTTAACACAATTTTTCTTCATCTACCTCTCCCAAATCTGTCAGTCCTTTGAGAGAATTATGTTTTTGATTAAAACTTTATAACTTTCTCTGTTTCTTTTTTTTTTTTTGTTATAACAGCTTTATTGAGAATAGTTAACATAGCTCACCTTTTTAAAGTAAACTATTAGTGGTTTTTGGTACACTCACAAAGTTATGTACTGATTACTGCTGTCTAATGACAGGACATGTTTATCAACCCTAGGTAAACCTCATGCCCAGTGGAGCCATCTCTGTTCCCCCTTCTTGCCAGCCCCTGACAACCACTAATCTACTTTCTGTGGGCATTTCATATAAACAGAATCATACACTTCTCAGCCTTTTGTGTCTTCTTTGATTTAGCATAATGCCATCAAGGTTCATTCCTATTAGAACATTATGCTTCTTTATGGCTGATAACAAAGACTTCATTGGATAGGTATTCACATTTTGTTTATACCTTCTCCAGTCCACGGGCATTTGGGGTAACCCCACTTTTTGGTTCTTATGCTGCTCTGAACATAGGCATAAAAGTTTTTGTATAGACTCGTGTTCATTTCTCCTACACATACAAGGAATATCTGGATCACACGGTAACTTTAACATTTTGAGTAAATGCTAAACTGATTTCCAAAGTGGCTGCACTATTTTACATTCCCAGAAGCAAGTGTTTGAGGGTTCCAATTTCTTTATATTCTCACCAGGACCTGTGATTATCTCTCTCTCTCTCTTTTTTTAAATTTCGGAGTAATATGAGGGTACAAACGATTGGGTTACATTGCTTGCGTTTGTCAGGCCAAGTCCAAGTTGCAGCTGAGCCCTTCACTCAGAGGGTGCGCTGCTGTTACCTCTTTGATTAATAGCCACCCTCATGAGCACGGGCATCTCATTATGGTTTTGATTAGTATTCCCTGTTAAGTACCTTTCCATGCGTTTATTGGCCATTTGTATATCTTTTTAAAAGGAATGTCTATGCAATCCTTTGCCTATTTTTAAATGGTGGCCTAAAAATGTCTTTTTATTGTTGAATTGTAATAGTTCTTTACAGATTCATTATGCAAAATCCTGACCGGATGTATGTTTTGCCAGTACTTTCTCCCAGTTTGTGGCTTACCTCTTCACTTTCTTGACTGTCTTCTTTCCAATTCAAAGTTTTTAATTTTGGTTAAGTCCAATTTATCTATTTTTTTCTTTGATTGGTGGGCATTTGGTGTCGTATCTAAGGAATCATTGTCTAATTCACGGTTATGAAGACTTATGCGCAGGCTTTTGTATAAAAGTTTCACGTGTATAATTTCACTTCTTGCCTGTGGCCGTGTTGTATTAAAGTGCTTTCAGCGTTCTGCATGTAAATGTTTATTTCATTCACTTGCTTTTGGTATTGTACCCCCTACCCTTAACTGGCCAAATTTCTCTACTTTGAAACTACTTGTTTTTGTTCTCTTTAGAGAATAAACCTTTCCTCTTCTTCCAGGATTGGAGAGGGAAACACATCCAGTTGCCTGCAGTAGGGATGGCCATTAGGCAGTAATAGCTTCGTTAACAAACTTTGGCTAACGTTCTTCTTTTTTGCCCAACCTCTGCTGCTACTTTGGAGGCACCAGGTGGCACCAATACTTAGAATTCCCAGGTATAATTAACTCATGGTTTGAACTGGGCTGTTCTGTGCTTTCCTTTCAGTTTCTTTGGGGTTTAGCACTCTCAGGTCTGGTAAGTAAGCTCTTTCTTATCTATTTACATTTCCATCTTAGAACTTGGGCTGCTGTTTTATTCTTTCTTCTGATTTTCCTTTTGGTCTTTAGTCTTAACAATATCCACCCTGGAGTTTCAGTAAATATTCAGACAGGAGGAAAGGAAATGGCTGTTTTCGCTCTGCCATCTTTATCCAGAAGTCTGAAGAAGTCTGGTTTGTTTTTTTTAATCAAGTGATTTCTTTTATAAAGCAAATTTGAGTTGTGCTGTGTGTTTTTCTCTCCTTCTGGCTGCCCAATAGTCGATGTCAATTCCTTTCACATTCAGTTTTAAGTTTTCCTGACCGGTTCAATTTCCAAAGCTGTGGTGAATCTCCTTTAAAAATTGTCTTTACAGATATTCTGGTGATCGGGTGAGAGGGGCTGTATCCCAGTCAAAGAACATATTGAACTAGAAAGCATTAATTTTGTTTAGAACACTGTGTGGCTTGACTGGGTGCAAAAATAAAATCGGGAATGGTGGCCTTAACTATTATTTTCCTTAAGAGAAAAGTGATTTTGCGGCATTTACAAGAATGACGGCCCATTGCAGTACATTCACCATTGATGACTTTCCTCATCATGTGAGGCCCATTGCAGTACATTCAGATCATTGTATCTCAGGTGTTTGATGAACGTACTTGGGCAGCTACTTTCCTAAGAGCTGTTCTTATGGTCAAACTCATCCAAATAGAAGTCAGTAGACATTGTGTCCTGCTCACTCCTAGACACTATCACTCAAGTTCATGACCCTAAAATCCTATTCATCAGGGGTCTTCAAACTTTTTAAACAGGGGGTCAGTTCACTGTCCCTAAGACTGTTGGAGAGCCAGATTGTGGGTCCCAGGATGAGTTGGCTGCTAAGCAGGACAGGTAGCAGTGGCAAAAACACCTGGCAGGCTGGATAAATGTCCTAGGCAGGCTGCATGTGGCCTGCAAGCCGTAGTTTGAGGACGCCTGCATTAGATGATGGTTCCAAAGCTTATCACTCCATCTCTGACCACTTTTTAAAATTTAGACTTATTTTTCCAACTACTTGGATGCTTCATGGACATCTCAGAAAGGATCTGAATTCTGTCCCCCTCAACCTGCTTATTCCATGTTTTCTTCTGAGTTGGTAAATGACTACATCAATTACCCTATTACTCATGCCCAAATCCTAAGAGTAATTTTTCTATGGTGATCAATTATTTTGATTTGCTTGAGATTGGCAAGCCTTCCAAGATATGAGACTTTTGGCACTAAAGCCAGCAAAGTCTTAGGCAAACTGGGATGAGTTGAATACTTTAAATGATCAGTTTCTAATTTTACCCAATCAGAAATACATCTATGGTATTAAATATGTGAATGCTTTGAATGAAGAAATGGTGGTGCCCTGACCATATGCTATCTTAGAGAATAACAGTAAGAGGTCAATTTAAACTAGTGATAAGCCACAATCTGAGATCTTTTTTGTAATCATAAAGCCAAAAGTAGAGATGTTGGGAAAAACTGGGACTTTATGTTGAGAAATAGCAATCAACTATTGCATCGGGGAAGAGTTGTGAATTTGAAATCATTTATTGTTCTGTTCTTTCAAAATTACTTGAAATTTTGTTCTGTGCAACAGCTTCCAATTCAGTAGAGTACTGTCTATCTGGAAGAGATTCCCCAAAATGCTGTGTGTGTGTTACTGGGGCTAAAATTGACAGGGTTAGCTTTCTTCATGTGGTTAAGTAATAGTAGTAACACCAACAAAAATGAATCTTTTTTTTTTTTTTTACATCGAAGCTTTTGTTTTCTTTTTTTGACTCTTTAAGTTATATTATTTATATTATTTTATAATATTAAGGAAGTACAAGTGTTTTGTATAATGCTTATGTTGGGGCTTTTAGTGCGCTTGTCACCAAAATAGTGTTCATTGTATCCCACAGTCACCCTCCCTCTCTTTCATCCTCCCCTCTTCCTGGTTTATCATGTTTTTTTTTTTTTATCACTTTGTACCCATGTGTATTCATCTATTAGTGAGAGTGTATGATATTTGGTTTTTCATTCCTGAGATACTTAAGATAATACTCCTTATTGGATGGAGTATTACCATCCAATACTCCATTGGTAGTCTCCAATTCCATCCAAGTTACTGCATATGACATTATTTCATTCCTTTTTATGGTTGAGTAGTAATCCATAGTGTATAAATTATATATACACATATTTGTGTATATACATATATACACACACCATAATTTCTTTACCTACTTATGAATTGAAGGGCACTTAGGTTGATTTCATATCTTCACAGTTATGAATTGTGCTGTGATAAACATCCAAGTGCAGGTGACTTTTTGAGAAAATGACATCATTCCCTCTGGGTAGAGCAGTGGGAGTGCTGGATCAAATCGTAGGTCTACCTTTATTTTTTTGAGAAATCTCCATACTGTTTTTCATAAAGCTTGTACTGATTGGCAGTCCCCAAAACAGTATATAGTGCTTCCTTCTCTCTGCATCGATGCAACATCCATTGTTTTTTTTACATTCATTTTATAGTGGTTACTTGGATAGGAGTAAGACATTTTCTCATTGTAACTTTAATTGAACTTAATTCCCTGACAGTGACAGGGAGATGCATGCTGGTCCTGCGTTGCCCATAGCATGCTTGTGTGGGTTTAATGTCTCTCTGCTTCAGGGTATGCCCTGCTCTGCTGGAGCAGCCAGGGGAGCAGCACCTGGGGTGAAGGATGGGTTGGCAGGGGCGTGGACGGTGGGTGTGGTGGGTATAACAGCAGAGGGAAAGCAGCTGCTCCTCTCAGCTGTCCCTTGGGGTCCCACTTGATGGCAGTGGGTAAGGGAGGAAGTGTCTGAATGGGGAGAGCTGGCACTCTGGTCCTCTTTGTTTCTCTGCCTAGAAGGCAGGCCCTCAGAATAGCTAAGTTCTGGGGTCACCCAGTTCCCCTGTGGCCACCACAGTCTGAGCAGGATTTAGGAAATGTTTATGTGGGGACCAATGATGTGGAAACTGAAGGGCTGAAGCTCCTTGGGGAGGACAAAGGCACTTGATGGGTGGAGAAGCTGTGTGGTGCCCACTGTCTCAGATTGGGTCTCTGGTGATGGGGAGTGACCCCTAGGGGGCTGGCAGCCTGATGTTTTGATTTCAAGAAGCTGCTGATTTGCTGGTGGGAGCATCTTTTGGGTTCATGAGGGTAGAGAAGCTCTCCAGCAGTGTGGGAGCCTGCTGATGACCAGAGGTGTAAGGGGAGGAGAAAAAAAAAAACCCACCTGTCCTTTCCAAAGGAGGAAAGTTTCTTGGGGGTTGATCTGTGCCAAAATCTAAGCCCCTTCTCATCCCCCTCTGCAACTTCTTCCTATGGAATCTTTGGTAGGTTCTGGCATTTTTCCCTCAAAATTATACCTGAGCTGTGTTTTTTTCTTTAAAACTTTTCTTTTGCTCTGAGACAATCTAGCAACCAGTGTCTCTAGTCAGCCATCTTGTCTCCATGACCAAATCTTTTGTTTTCTAGTCATAAGAATCCAACTCCAACTGGTTAGAATCCAAAAAGGAATTATTGGTAAACATTTATTTATTAAATAGTAATTAACTTCTGAGTGACAGGTTCTATTTTAGACACTGAGGATAAAACAATGAATAATTTGCATTTCTCTGCTTATTAGGGATGATGAGCATTTTTTCATATGTTTGTTAGCCATTTGTCTATCTTCTTTAGAGAAGGTTCTATTCATCACTCTTGCCTATTGATACAAGGGATTGTTGACTTTTTTCATGTTGACTCATCTGAGTTCTCTGTAGATCCTAGTTATCAAGCTTTTGTCAGATTCATAATATACAAATATCTTTTCCCATTCTGATGGTTGTCTATTTGGTTGTTGTCTCTTTAGCTGTACAGAAGCTGTTCAATTAAATTAAGTCCTATTTGTTTATTTTTGATGTTGTTACAATTACCACTGAAGTCTTCTTCATAAAGTTTTTCCCAAGTCTAATAACTTCAAGTGTTTTCCCTACTGTTACTTAGAGGATTTTTATTGTTTCATGCCTTATATTTAGATCTTTTATCCATCTTGAATCAATTTTACTGAGTGGAGAAAGGTGAGGGTCTAGTTTCAGTCTTTTACATGCGGTTATCCAGTTCTCTCAGCACCATTTATTGAACAGGGATTCTTTCTGCCAAGATATTGCCTGAACCCAATGAGAATAGCCCACATCACAAAATCTCAAAGCTGCAGATGCTGGCATGGATGTGGAGCGAATGGAATACTCTTACACTGCTGGTGCAAACTAATATAACCTTTTGGAAGGAAGTGTGGAGAATCCTCAAAGAACTCAAACTAGACCTCACATTTGATCCTGAAATCCCATTATTGGGCAACTACCCAGAAGAAAAAATATCATTTTATCATAAGGATATTTGTAGAATGTTTATTGCAGCTCGATTTGCAATTGCCAAACTGTGGAAACAACTTAAATGCACACTAATCCAGGGATGGATTAACAAGCTGTGGTATATGTATACCGTGGAATATTCTTCAGCTACTAAAAAAGGTGGAGACTTTACATCTTTTGTGTTAACCTGGATGGACTTGAAACACATTCATCTTAGTAAAGTATCACAAGAATGGAGAAGCAAGAATCCAATGTACTCAACTCTGATATGAGGACAATAGATGACCTAGAACACAGTGGGGGATGGAGTGTATAGAGGGAAGGAGGAAGAGGGGGATCATGGTGTGTAACATACCTCATAGAGGCTGGACATAATTATAAGAGGGACTTTACCTAACAAATGCAATCAGTGTAACCTGGTTCTCTGTATCCTTAATGAATCCGCAACGATAAAAAACAAACAAAAATAAACAATGGATAAGACAGAATATCTTATCTATTGGGAGAATCTATATGATTCACAACACATATATAACTAGACCAGTATTATGATGAAAAAGTCAAGGTAATAGAGAGCTGAGGAATAAATTAGTGATATAAAGGGAGGTAAAAGCAAATGAAAAGAGCTTCTGTCTTAGATAATGTCAAGAAAGCCTCTCTGCAAAAGTAATTATTGAGCAGAAACCTGAAAGAAGAAAGGGGAGTGAATAGTGCAAGGTTCTCGAGAAGGAATAGTCCAGGCAGAGGGAAGAAAGCGACAAAGACCTGCTTGGGGAAGAGCAGGTTGGTTAACGTGAGTGGGGGAAGAAACAGAGCATGAAGCCAGGAGATAGTGGAGCCAACTCACTGCAGGCCTTTAGGCTGTGGAAAGGACTTTGCATGTCTTTTATGTGTGAAGGGGAGCCAAAAGGGAATTCTGACCCCTGGTTGTGGTGTGGAGAATGTACAATAGGAGAGAAGAGTGGAATAGGGGCCTTCCTGTTAGAGGTTCCTCTGTTCATCCAGATGACAGGTGATGTTGGCTTGGACTAGTGCGGCAGAAGTGAAGGTGAAGACAGGGAGTCAGAGTCTACCGCTGACCAAAAGAGACCCCAAGAATGTGTTGATGCATTGGGTGTGGGCTGAGAGAGAAAGAAGTAAAATATGGATCTGAATTCTGGCCTGGGGATCTTAGAAGCTGCCATTTGTCTCCTGGAAGGAGATTGGCCTATGTGGGAGACATATTTGGGCAGGAGAAGGATTTTGTTTTGGACATGCTGAGAGTTGAGAATCCTATCGGATGTGTAAGTGGAAATACTGAGCAGCAAGTTAGCTAAATAAATCTGGAATTCCAGGGAAACACTGGGGCCAGAGACATACTTTGGGAGATGTCTATGAGTAGATGGTATTTATGGCCAGGAGATTGGGCGAGATAACCTAAGAAGTGATGGGACGTGAGAATTGAGACTTGGGGGGCATTATTCATATGGTACCTGTGAAACAGTAGGAGTGAGAGTTATTTAGTGAGTATTATCAGTATGTATTATCAGTATAATACAATACAATAACAGTATGTATTATCTAAGTGTTTGTTAAAGCAAAAATAAAAACACAACCCTATCATTTAGAGGTCTGGCAACAGAGTCTGAGAAGGAGCAGCCAGAAAAGCAGACAAAAAGAACCAGGGAAGTGTGGCTTCACTGAAGCCCAAAGAAAAGTTATTCAGGCAAGTGGATGTGAAGAACTTTTGTTAAAAGAGGCTGAGAGATTAAGTTAGATGAGACCAAAAAAATCGTTTGGTACAACTAAATTGGATAGACCATGAGGGAGAGGAAAATGTAGGCATTGGGCTTTAGGCTGAAGAGAATACCAACACATTGTTTGGAATCTCTTTTGGTCAGAGGTGGACTCTGCCTCCCTGTCTTTACCTCCACCTCTGCCGCCCTGGAGGGTGGGTTAGGAGGCAGGGAAGTAGGCTGGAGAGGCAGGTTCCTATGCCCTGGAAGGCACCTAGCATGGGTGCTGGGAAGAGCCACAGTGTAAAGACTGTTGCCTTAAGGAGCCCGAGCAAGGAACTCTCTACAAAGGAAGTAGAGCCATCTGCAAAGCTGCTCAGCTCCGAATGGATGACAGTGACTTTGGCAGCTAGCTGGGCAAATGAGATTCTGTTCTAGTTCCAACCACAGTGCTGGACAGATGGTGAAACGTGATGCCAAGGGGTGCATCTTGGGGCTGTAGCAACAATAGCTGCCGCTGCCATTGTGGGCTGAGAAACCACTTCTGAAAAAGGGGCTTTATGCTCAGGGGTCCTGGATGACATCAGGCAGGCTGAGAGTTGAACACGATTTAATTTAATTTTTATCAAATAAAGACATACATATTATTGACACCTTAAGTGTATAGTGAAGCAATTTGCATACAGCAGACTGGCATCTCTGCCACTATAATTGCAGTCTTGTGAGAGCTCCAACATTGCTTCTCTGTGTCTGGGGAGGAGCGATATATTTACTCTTTCCCATGCTGGGATGATCTCAGTTTCAGGGGCTACCTTCTCCTTAAGGTGACTGAGAATGATCAGAAGCAAGCATGCAATTGGCAGGTCTCTCAGTTACAGACTGTGTCGTGCACATCTGCCCCTAATGATTCTGTTTCCTGTCAACATAACCTTTCTGCAGCATTGTGGAAAAAATGTTTTCAAGCTGAACCCTATGATCCACTGCCTCTGTGTGAGTTCTCACGTCTGCTGACCATGCCAGTCCCCCAGGCAGATATCTACTACCGAGGGTATCTTTATTACAAGGGGCAAATATATATCTAAGGACTGTGTAGTTATGTTACCTTGAACAGCCCCAGGATTTATCATAAAGATCTCCCAAAGTCGGGCAGCATAGAATTTCTGATCTTGAAGTTGCGGGGCATGGCTGCTAAGCATTTGATGACATTGCAATAGTTATTCAGCTGAGCATATCAAATGCACTCATGAAGTGTTGTGTGGAAATGTCTACATTTTAAGCTTTTGGTTCATACTGTATGTATAATGTATATACGCATGTGCATAATAATATAATTACTTTATGTTCAATATAGGTGTTCTGGTGCTTGCTTTTTATTCCGGTGACTGAAAGAATAAAATACTTTAACAGTAGTGATTAATTTCTTAATGGCAGCTTTGATCACATCTATTGAGTACAAGCCTGTTATACTTGGTGGCTGCTAGGATAGGATGACAGATGTAGGACTGGACAGAAACATGATTGGACTTAAGTTATTGTACCAAACCAATGACCTGGCTGCAGCTACTCTTAAACAGTATGATTGACTTGAAGAATGTAAGGGGCATGTCTACCTCTGAGCAAGGCAGTGAGTGAACCTCTATCTGGTAGGAACACATCAGGGGCAAGTGGAATATTGGAACAATCCATGGGAACAGAGCCCAGATCTTCAATCTTTTAGATGGCCAGCTGGGTTTAAAGGCCCAGGGGGTCAATACAGATGTCTCAGGAGGTAGTCTCAGGAATCCAAGCAAAGAAACAAGGCATTTGTTCAGAAACCCACAGAAGACAAGGTCTTCTTTCTGAATCATTTAATATCAACCAGGGGACTTTTGTATCCCCCATATTGGTGCAGGAGACTGTTGGCCTGTGCATCAGTACTTGGTACAACACACACTGGCTTGGCTGTCACAGAGCTTATGATCTATTGAGTGAGACCCACCTGAAAGTCACATGTGATGTCCAGTCATGAGAGTACATTAGGAGTAAATTATAGACTAGAAAGGGAAATGAGAGGGAGAAAATGAAAGGCCTCTACTGTCCTCCCTGCCCTGCTATCCTTGGACACTCCTGGCGAAGGTCATTTCAACCCTGCAAGCTCAGTCCCAACCCAGTCCTCTTTCTGATGGTGACCCCTGTGCTGGTGACAGTGTAATTCTACCAGGACGAGGCCCCAGCCTCTATATTTTGCAGCCATCTCTCCCCTTTTACTAGTTCTTCAGTAACTGGGTTATGATTTATTCCCAGCCAAGACTTCTCTGCTTTGAATGTCTATCCCTTAGAGGCAGACTTCCCTGTCCCCGGGCTGGGGTATAGAAACAAGCTACTGGCACCTGTTGTATATTCTTCACGCTAACCACAAACCTTTCTGAAACTTGGCCCTGACACTGAGCGTGTCGGTCTCACATTCCTTTCCAGGTCAGGTGGACGCCTTCCCTCATTAACTTGGCAGTCATTCCATACATGCCTCTCTCCTGCTGCTTTTCTCTTCAGATGCATTTCTAGGCCCTGGAATAATTTTTTCTTTGAATCTCAAATTTTAATCTTTAGCATAATGTTCACATCAGCCTTCAGCCAGCTCTACACATCTGCTTTTGGACCCTCTTCTGGTGCACTGCAGACTATCTACCTAGCTCCCTGGGCCCTAGATCTGGGAGTGATGCTTACCTCAAATCATTCCTGAAGAAATCTAAACATATGAGTAGATTTTTGGCTTGTCATAGTCAGTTGTGCAGCTCCTCAGAGTAGAACATTGTCCCCTTTGGACAGGATGATTAACATTTGTTTATTTTGTTTTATTTCTAGCAACTCCAAGGGCAGCAAGATTTAGGAAATATTCTGTAACAGCACAGTCTTCTGAAATAAAGGAATTACTGTATTTCCATGGTCAAATCTGATTCTTAATTTAATTCTCACGTTTTAGCTTTGTTGGTTTAAAACTGAGGCCATACAAGGGGGAAAAAAACCAGAGACATTGTATGAAGAGGATAAAGCCTCTTTGATGGTTTCCATATGATTTTGTTTTGTCTTGGACTAAGTGCTGAACTTCTACAATTTTACTTTAAGAAGAGATTCATTGATTTCCTCATCACTCATTTTGATGATCACTGTCACCCTGCATCAATATCCAGTACTTGTTTGTTGGAGGGGATAGGTTTTCTTAGATAGTATACGTGATTATGAAGGATAATAAATAGGTTCCTGTCTGGAATGTAATTGTCTTTAAGTCCTGGAGTTTGAAATCATATTAAAAAACAAATAGCACATGTATTTGCTTTTGAATTGGCACTAACCACTGAGCACACATGTGCACAGAGGGAGGGAAAACTCAGTAGAAGTCCAGCAGGGGGAAGGGGGAGGCGGGGATGGGCAGAAATCTACCTAATGGGTACAACAAGCACTATCTTGGTGATAGGCATGCTTATAACCCTGACTCAAGCATAACAAAAGCTGTCCATGTAACCAAAAATGTTTGTACCCCTGTAATATTGTGTGTGTGGGGGAAATAATCTTAAAAAAGTGCAATTGTATTTAGTATTAAGGGGAAATTACTGTGGTGTCCATTAAAATATATTTAAAATCAAATCAGGGCTTTTCAATATTAACAATAAACATAACAATGTCCTCAAGGTTATACTCTCTATATAGATATGAATTTAATATTATAAAAGGAACTTCATAAATCACATGAGTGCTTTGAAAATAACATGAGTTAGACTTGTCCAACTGCTGAGGGGTAGGCAGCCATGCTTAGAAGGGCCGAGACAGAGAGAGAATTAGGAACTTGTGTCATGGCCATATTTGATAGGCAGTTAGGATTTATTGGCTGAAGATGGATGCAAGGGTTAAAGCTGAAGGTTGTACAATGACAAGTTATTCTCTGGAAGCAAATTCAGAGATATTCATCTGGATGAGGACCCTCATCTCAAAAAAGTGAGTTTCAGTTGGGGAGATAAGCTTTATATATAGGATGATATGTACCACATTCCATTACTGTAAATAGTGACATAATAGAACATAAAATGAATGGTAGTCCGTTCAACCAAAGCATTCGTCAAGACCTACTTGGCGTCTTGCAGTATGGCAGGAGCTAAGGATACTAAGATAGATGGCACAGGTACCCTCACTGGTAGAAAAAAAAAAACAAGATATTTGAAGAAGAAAGCTAGTATGGTGGTCGAAAGTGTAGTTTCTGAAGCAGACATGCCAGGGCCCCACTTTTTTCTACCACTTAACCTCACAGAATTCACACTCAAGGCATCGTATATGAATAAAGCTTTTGGAAAAATGCACAGCACTCAAGTCGTTGGGTCCCTTCTTATGATCCCTGTATGATTTTAGAATAGCAATGCCCAAAGTAGATTTTTACTGAGCTTATACAAAACAACATATTGGAGAAAATGTTGAAAGAAGCAAACACAATTCTGTTTTGATTTGTGACCTCAAAATTAAAAATTAAGCTTCATAATTGTTAGCATATGAGTTGAACAGAAAGCGTGTCACAAGAGTATAAGAGCGGTTCCCAGAAGGTTGGAGATGTGTTTGCTTCCGATGTTTTGAAATACATTGCATTTGACGTGCTAGACAAATGAGTTAAGATTTAATTTTGAATTTCTTTTGTTTTATAAATTTTTACAATGGTATTTCAAACTGGAAGAAAAGCTACAAAAAAAAAAAAACTTCTTACATACCCTTTACCAACTGTATACATTTTCGCCAATTCCTTTTTCTTTTAATGCTCTGGGTATATAAGATGTATGCATGTTTTCCCCCATCATTTGAAATCAGTTTGAGACATTGTGTCCCATTATCCCTAAATATCTCATTGTGTATTACAAAAGAATAAGCACATTCCATTAAATGGCTACACTGTAGTGTTCAAAATCAGGAAAATTGAGCATTGCTATTGGAGTTAACCTGTAGTTAAACTTCAGTGGCACACTTACATTGATTAAAAAAAAAAAAGAGTCTAAAAAAAGGAACATATTTACTGTGCTTTGAACTTATTTTGAAAATAATTAATGATATTTAAAAATTTTCATGGCACACCTAAGATGCTCTCATGACACACCAGTGTGCTGCAGCATACCAGTTACAAATCCCTGTTTTGTTCTATTATTGGTGATGTTAAATTTGATCTCTGGGGTAAGGTGGTATCTATCTAGTTTCTCCATACAGAGTTACTGTTTTCCTCTTTGTGAATAAGTAATTTTGGAAAAAGATCACTTACTGAATAGCAGAGGTAAAAAGTCACTGGCCAATGGAGAGAGAGTTATTCTTCTTGCTATGGCAAGGATGGCTGGTTTAATCCAAAGAAGATAAACTAATTTATCATTTATGGCTGCATAATTGGGTGTCAAATTAGAAAAGATTGATGATTTGAAGAAATAAATATTGAAATATAGAATGTGATAGGTTTGTTATATAGTTGAAAGAAAGTATATATTTTTAATAAAGTTCAGTGTTTATGATATTTGTTAGGTTTTAAATATTGAAATACTTCAAGCAGTGTTTTTCAACTTTTTTTTTTATCTCATGGCACACTTGAACCTATAGTTGAACTTCTATTGTACACTTAAGTTATGTTGATTTAAAAAAAGTGTAAAAAAGAGGAATATACTTACTGTCCTTTGAACTTCCTTCAAAAATAATTTAATTAATGGTCTTTAAAAATTTTGTGCACACCTAAGATCCCCTCCCTGTACATCAGTGTGCTCTGGCACACGGGTTGGAAAATCACTGCCATGAAAAAAAAGATATGCCAGAGAAGACATCCGCAGCAATAAACAACTCATTAAATACAATAGAATGTTATCAGCAAACCAAGTGGAATCACTGGTGGAATGGCTGCTTCGATTGGAATAAATACAGAATTTTAAGTTCTAGGTTAGGTTTACAGAGGACTCCGTGTGGAAAAGTTATTAACAGAACAACTTATACGTAAAACATTTCAGTAAATAAGTTGAACCTGGAGGTGAATGAAGCTGTAGGATGTCATCAAGTTAATTTTAGACATCAAGTTCCTTAAAATATAGTCTTTTACGATATTATGTAACGAGATGTGTGGTTGCCATGAGAATCTTTTGTATCACACAATGAATCATGGGGTTACCTTATGGCAAAATACTCAGACTTAACCTATTTATAAATTTTGTTCACATATATATGTTTATGAGGCATGTGTCCTAAGCTTGCTGACATTTTCTCTGGACTAATGGCTGTTTCAGTGGCTGTTTCAGTGGTATTGAATATACGCTACTGAGCAGATAAATACAAATTAAAACAAAAAAATCCTTCTGTCTTATAAAGTGATTTTGTTTTTAAACAGTAAGAAAGTAATAACCAACAATTCAAACCCCCCAAATTCATAAAACAAAAACCCAAATAAACAAAAGCATCACCAATACAAATCCATGGATTAGAGCTGTAAATAGCTGTTTCTATATATCTCATGTGCCCTAAATATATATATAAACTATTATGTATCCATAATAACTAAAAATAAAAATTAAAATTTTTTTTATTGTTTTGGGATTTTCTCATCAATTTATAATTAAACATAAAAGTTTGTAATACACAATATAGTAGATTGTTTTAGGGTTTCTCGAATACATTTGTCTAAATTTAGAAAAATGTAGGACTTCACGTCAATTGTACACCAGAGCTTCCCACCAGCCAATTGTAAGAGCAGTGGGATTGACATCAGAAGTAACAGAAATCAATTAACTGAAAAGTTTGTGAGTGGCACTTGGGGGTGAGAATATTATGATTTACTAAATGTGGCCCAGGAGGCATTTCTCCATTTATATTTATATAATTTTTAAGTATCATGAAGCCATTGAAACAGAGATTGGAATAAACTGAATTTAGACTCAGACCTTTAAGTCACTGTGTTAGAGTATTTAATTGAGATAAGAAAAACATAATAAAATGTTCAATCACTCTGCTTTGTCTCTGAAGTGAAATTGTTAAATTCTTTATAATATTATGATAAAAATTATGTAAGAACCTATCCTTTCAATGTCTCTTTTGAATGTTTTTAAGGAAAAGTATTAGGATGGTTATGTGTACATGACTTAATATTGTGTTGAACATTTTTTATTGACATGGTTCACCTTCAGGTTCAAGGCCTTATGTCTAGATCAGGGAGAGTCAGCGTGGATCTGGTTGTCAGGGATGGTTCACAGAGGCCTGTGACAATACTAAATTAAGAAAGAGGGGGAAGGCAGCCCCTTCCCATTAGGGCAAAAGTGATTGGAAGTAGATCAGTTTTCCTAGCGTAAGTAGAGTGGATAAATCCACAAATTTCTTGTGCTTAGCCCTGCCCTTAAGGAACTGGAGTCTCAGCAATTATTTGTTGAATACCTTCCATGGGCTTTTATTTCCTGGTGGATACCGGGCTGGATACAAGGCAGCTGGGGCACTTGCTCTCATGGAATTTGCTATGTAAGGAGAGAAGATGAAAAACAACTGGCAGATGAAGTCAGAGAAAAAGCAGATTTTTAGCCACTAGAAAGCTTGTGGTAATTTCAACCACACTACCCGCCTCTCTCATTCTGGTTTCAGGTCCTTTACTCTTCAAAGCTTTCTACCTTGTTATTCTGGCCTGGAATGCTCTTGGGACACCTGGTTCCTTATGTTCCTTAAGTCTTAGCTCAAGGACCCCTCTTAAGAGAGGTCTCTGACCATCACTGTAACAAGTTTTCATTCTACTGAAATCCATTTTCTATTTCAGGTGGTTCCTTCCATAGCAATTTTTGTAGTTGGTTATTGCATATTAATTTTTTTTTCCTGTTTGTTATTTCTTCTTCTCTTACCCTAAACTAGAATTTAAGATTTTTTTCACCATTTTATATTTAGGTATATCTAGCACATACTACAGGGAGGGCTTGGCATAAAAATGGCAATTATTTACTCAAGAGTGTTAAGAATCAGAAGTATATCTTGGAGGATGGTAGAATCTAGACGATAATAAAAGAAGTGGAGGCATCTGAGAATGAGGAAGCAACAACCTAAGTACAAATACAGAACCTGGTGCAGTGGCTCATGCCTATAATCCTAGCCCTCTGGAAAGCTGAGGCAGGTGGATCACTTGAGCTCAGGAGTTCAAAACCAGCCTGAGCAAGAGCAAGACCCCTTCTCTACTAAAAATAGAAAAAAAAGTCTATCTGAGCATCATGGCAGGCACTTGTAGTCCCAGCTACTTGGGAGGCTGGAGACAAGAGGATCACTTGAAACCAAGAGTTTGAGGTTCCTGTGAACTATGGTGATGCCATACTACTCTACCCAGAGTGACAGAGTGAGCCTCTATTTCAAACAAAAATAAAAACAAAAAAACAAATGTGGAGGTAGAGGAGTGTAAGATACACTTAGAAGACCAATTTAGCTTGAGTGGAAGGCTTGGGAAAGATAGTAAGAGCTGGGCAAAACATTAAACAGAGAATTCCAGCCAGGGTGTGGGAGGTTTGAATGCCAGCCTAAACATATCACTACTTATATGTGGTCAACTGGGAGTCACTAAACTTTGATGGAAACTATCATTTCAAAAGCTTAACCTGGCATGTCCCCTGACACTAATTAACTGAACACATTATAGTTCCCTGTTGAGCAAAAGCTCTGTCCCTATTGATCAAAGGCTCTATAGAGATTTCTATGCATTCAATGCTGGAAAGAGCATTGGCCAAATTCACATGCTGGTGGGAAATAGACATGACCACTTTCAGGTAGAACTCCATTTCCAGTGAGTATTCAGATCCCCCTGGGTGAAGAGGTGACATACTTTGAAATCCAGGGCGTGGGGACTTATTTCTTTATATCTAAATGTAGCCTCTTTTAAAAGGCTTTGCAGGAAGCTTGGAGTCTAGACCACAGAGTTATAGACTAACAACTCATCTCTCTAAAACTCAGACTCTGTTGCTTATTTGGGATGACAGGTAAATCAGAGTAACTTTCTCTGCCTCAGCTTCTGAGATTATAGGTGGGACCAAAGCATACCCTCCTTGTGAGGAAGAGTGAGAACGTGTGTCAGCTCTGGCACATTCTTATACGATGCGCTCCATCCCAATGTTTCAGCTCTATCTCACCCCAAAGGCAGTTAAATAAGTGATAACAATGTCCCTGTTTGGTACCCATAGCACCTACCTATGGTGCTAGTACACAGTTATGTACAATCATGATAGAACTAGCAATACTCTAAAGCTTTTGGTGAGCCTTTTCCTATCATTTGCATATCTCTGAACCTGTCAAAATCCAGGAATGTTTTTCGAGGATCAGGATCTCTGGTTATCAAAGTGTTTAGTGCAATTTTAAGGTAGGATTCTGTATATTTTTTATAACCTTCTGGTCCCAAGCTTAGCATTCTCTAAATTGTTTGTCATGGGAAGTGGATAATAGTCACAGGTAAGTTTCTATGTAACTATATCTTTAGGATCTTAAACTGAAGCAGTGCTAATTCTAGAGGTGGTCTGGTGTCCTAGTCTACCCCTGGAGACAAGTGGTAGGTGGCACTGAAAGTGTCACTTGGACACTTCGGGCCTTAAGTTTCTCACCTGCCAGTTGGAGGTTGGATCAGGTAACAATTGGGAGGTCTTTACCTTGTGAGAGTCTACTGTTAGAGTGGGAATCTGTATCCCAAGTTCTTTGAAAACTCCTGCTACGGAGGCTTCTGTATATTGTGGGAGGTGAAACCAGATGACCTCTGAGGTCTTTTCAATTTCCAAATTCTGTGATTAAATGGATTCCATAGATTCTTACAGATAATAGCTACTTAAAGACATTGACATCATCCACTTATCCATGTTAGTAAAACTATTCATTTCGAAGCTTATAAATATTTCAGAAAACATGCCGGAATTCCATCTCTCCATCCCTGCTTAGATCATCCTTAGGTAATGGTCCCTGTAAGGTCTCCCTGACCTCTGTGCAAAGAAAGTTATCTGGGGGCGGTGAATACTGTCCTGCAAACTCACAGCTACAGAATCTTTATTCAAATCTTTTGTGGCTTTGCGTCCTTCGACAAATTGACTTAACCTCTTAAACTTCCATATCCTCATTTATGTCATGAAATACAAAATATGAAGTATGATTTACCTGCTCAATGGTAGAAAGACATACCTGTACTGGGGGCAGTGGATAGATTCAGAATGCTGGCGCTTTCCCCACGTGGATGATGGTACACAACGGACCAGGCTTGTCCCCCAAATTGTATGCGTGTTGGTAAAAATGAAATCATGCTGTAAGCTTCCCTGATATACTGACCATGGCTAGGCTAGGGCATGGAGATTAGTTTAGGACCTGGAGTGATAGTGGCGGTTGTCACATTGTTTGTCCTTCACCTACTTTCCTCCTTAGTTTCCACCAGACAGTGACCACCTTGAGGGTATTTGAATAAACTTATTTTTCTGTCCCCATTCCATTGCCTTCCTCAGTATTGGTGGCACAGAGCGCTGCATCTCAATATACATATTGAGATAATAAATGTGTTGAATATAACTTTAATATAACTTTAATTTTAATGATAAATGTGTGACAAAAATAAAACAAGCTACATTTAAAGAGCATTGATTACATGCCATCTACAGTGCTAAGTATTGCTAGCACTGTATCCTTACTCCGTGCCTTAAGGCAGGTACCAGCATTGTATGGATCTTAAAAATGAGGAAACTAGGACAGACAGAAGTTAAGTGGCTTCTCCAAAGTACAAAGATGCCAAGTATGGATTGGACTAGGGTAACTAGCAGAGCCCTCTCCTCTTAACTACTGCCATATAACTACTTCTGTACGCTTTGGTCCAAGCCAGATGATCTGAATAGAGTAATCAGTTGCAAAAACATGTTACCTTGACTTGTGTAGGTGACAATGGCAACTGTTTGTAAGGTTCTTTCCCACTAAACTCATGACTTCAAAATCAGGCTTAATACAGAATCAGCACTCACTGCGTGTTGGCTGAAGCATCCATGTCACTTGGTGCCCGTTTGTCATACCTGGATTGGGTATAAGTTGTGGTGTACTTGACACAACTCCTTGCACTCACAGCCATGCCTTCTCTCCTGAGGCCATTGTTAGATATCTTATGGCTATTGGATATCTTTTAATTGGATATCCAGCAGATACACATATGAAATTATTTATTTGTTCTCTAACCAACAGTGCTATGCCTGACCTCCTATTTAAGGTCTCTGTTTCAGTTGATGTAAATACCATCTATCTTGTTGCTTTTTTTAAATTTTGAGACAGAGTCTTACTATGTGCCCTTGGTAGAGTGCTGTGGTGTCATAGCTCACAGTAACCTCAAACTCTTGGGCTTAAACAATTCTCTTGCCTCAGCCTCCCAAGTAGCCGGGACTATAGGCACCTGCCACAACACCAGGTTATTTTTCTGTTGCAGTTGTCATTGTTGCTTAGCTGGCCGGGGCTGGGTTTGAACCTGCCACCCTCGGTGTATGTGGCTGCCACTGTGACCACTGTGCTATGGGCGCCGAGCCTATGTTGTTGCTTTAACTAAAAAATGTAAGTTCTCCTTTCCTTTTTTCTTTTATTGTTTCAGGTTCATTGAGGGTACAAAAAATTAGGTTACACTGTTTACATTTGTTAGGTAAAGTCCCTCTTATCATTGTGTCCTGCCCCCAAGAGGTGTGCCATGCACCGTAACTGTCCATCTTCCTCATTCCCTTGCCCTTCACCATTAATTGATTTGAGTTTTTCCTCTTATGAGGGTATGTATTGGATCATCTACTGGCTTCATATTAGAATTGAGTACATTGGATTCTTGCTTTTCTATTCTTGTGATGCTTTACTAAGAAGAATGTGTTCCAGCTCTATCCAGGTCAATGTAAAAGATGTAATGTCTTCATCTTTTTAAATGGCTGTGTAGTATTCCTTGGTATACATGTACCATGCTTGTTAATCCATTCCTGGGTTGGTGGGCATTTAGGTTGTTTCCACATTTTTGTGATTATAAATTGAGCTGCGATAAACAGTCTAGTGCAAATGTCCTTGTGATAAAAGGATTCTTTTCTTCTGGGTAGAGGCCTAGTAATGGAATTGCAGGATCAAAGGGGAGGTCTGGTGTGAGTTCTTTGAAGGTTCTCCACACTTCCTTCCAAAAACGTTGTATTAGTTTGCAGTCCCACCAGCAGTGTAAGAGTGTTTCCTTCTCTCCACATCCATGCCAGCATCGGCAGCTTGATGTGGGCTCTTTTCTTCTTTTTTTAACACCCAATAGCCATTGAAGCACTGTGTCCCCATGGCCTTACCTTCTAAGATACTCTTATATTGGACCCTTGCTCTCTACTCCTTTGGCTACTGTGTTAATTTATCTTTACCACCCACCTATGTCCATAGGATCTACTCCATCTCATCTGTTCTCCCCTCTGGGCTTTGGATCATTCCACTTCTTGATTAACAGTCAGAACATCCTTCTCACTCAAGGGATCAAGTGCAAACATCCCCATTTGTCTCTCTCACTGCCTTTCACCACTTTGCTTGAGCCTTATTTCACCTCTAGTCACTATACTCTGTTCACTTGCTGTGCCAGCCATGGCAGGGGATATACAGTCTGAAGTACCTTGACCAATACAGGGATTGACCCTGTGCAGTGAAAAATGCATGTAGCACTGTTGACTCCCCCCATACTTACCTTCATAATAGCCTACTGTTGACTGGAAGCCGTACTGATAACATAAAAAGGTAACTAACATATATTTTGTATATTATATGAATCATATAGTGTATTCTTATAATAAGATAGAGAAAAGAAAATGTTATCAAGAAAGCCATAAGGAAGAGAAAATGTAATTACCTTCCATTAAGTGGAAGTGGATCATAAAGTTCCTCATTTCTTTTTTATTTTTTAAAGATTTAAACGTTTATTCAAATTAATATGAGGTTACAATTTTTAGGTTACATGGTTAGGTTTTTGTTCTCACTTTCAAGGTAATGTTACATTTATAGAAGAGCCCCTCACCATTTTCATCTTCACACTGAGTAGGCTGAGAAGGAAATGAAATTGGTCTTGTCTCAGGTGATGGAGGCAAAGGAGGAGGAACAGGAGGGGTGGGCACACTCAGTCTGTTATTGAAGAAAACCCATGTGTAACAGACCCACATAATTCAAACTCACATTGTTCAAGAGTCAACTGTTGTCTGCACATTTTCGCAGCGTTTTTCGCAGATCATTCTTCCTGCCCCAAGTATGCTTTTCATTATTTCTCCTCCTAATAAATTGATACTCATCTTTCAAGACCCAACTCCAAAGCCTGTTTCTGAAAATCTTTGACCACTGCCATTTATCAATCCCATTCCGCAATTGCATTTTGATTTTTTATTCTGTTAACCCATTCCACAAATATTTTAATGCTTACTATATATCAAGCATAGGCTAGTTTGTTCAAAGAATTGGCTGTTAATTAAATAATCCATAAATAAATGTAGAATTGTACCTGCTAAAGGCAGAGGTTAAAAAAGGACATAGCATGTGTTCAGCCTCTGAAGGCTGAGGAAAGGCTGGCAAGGTGAGGAGCCAGAGGCAGGGAGGAGGACTGGTGTGTGTAAAGCCCCATGACAGGAGCAGGCCCCCCTAAAGGGATCATTCGGTGAAGGGAAGGGGGCTTCCTGGCTTGTGGTGATGCTGGAGGAGTCAGAGTCATTGTGCTAGTACCAACTTTCTTTACCTGGTATAGAAACTTGCATGGAGGCCAGACCGTGCAGGTTTTTATACCAGGTAAAGAAAGTTGGTACTGGCAGGATGCAGTGGCTCACAATTGTAATCCCAGCAGTTTGGGATGCAGAGGTGGGAGGATTGCTTGAGGCTGGGACCAGCCTGTGGAACACAGCGAGTTCACATCTCTACAAAAAATATTTAAAAATAGACAGACATGGTGGTGCACACCTATATTCCCAGCTACTTGGGAAGCTGATGTGCTAGGATCACTAAAGTCCAGGAATTCGAGGTTGTAGTGAGCTATGATCATGGCAGTTTACTCCATCCTAGGCATTAGAGTGAGACCTTGTCTCAATTAAAAACAAAAATGAAAAAAACCTAGCATTAACTTGGACACTGTCTGAAGAACAATGAAAAATATTTGAAGGGCCTTCAGCATGGAGATAGCACAATCAGATTTGTCCTTTGGAAAGGACACTGCAGCTCCTGTCCATAGTGCAGATTGGAAGAGTGCTGGGCACAGTGGCAGCGTGGTTAGAAGCCACTGTCATCTGGGCAAGGATGTGGGTTAAGAGCTGCTTTTGTGGTAATGGAAGCTGCTATGGAAGAGTCAACAGGCCCCATGGGGGTGTAAAGTGGTCACACCAACCTGCATGGTAACAGATGAGATTTGAGGGTGAGGGTTTGACGAATAGCAGGTTTCTGGTTTGCCTAAATAAACAGATGAGGTAGAGAGTGCTGGAAGAGGACTTCCTTCTTGCACTTATGTGTGTATTTGTTTCTTTTTTCTTTTTTTTAAGGTGGTGGTGATGATGTGTAAAGATGAGGAATCTCATTAGTTTACCTACTGCATCCATTTGGGTTCCTTAAATATATGTTTCCTCAATTAGCTCATAAGCTCTTTAGGTCCAGAAAGCACTTTTTGCTTTTACATATCAATCAGGAGCTCAGCTTACAGGTTTATTTAATAGGATGGCTTTCCTTAAATTTAAGAACAAAAAACAAGCAAAACTCCCCCTTTTAAATAAACCTACACAAAGCAATATAAAAACACTTTATTTTTTTTTATTTCTTATAGCATAAGTGTGTACATTAATGCAATCATGGGGTACAGTGTGCTGTTTTCATATACATTTTGAAATACTCTCATCAAAATGGTTAACATAACCTTCATGTCATTTTCTTAGTTATTGAGTTAAAACGTTCATACTCTGCTTTTATAAAGATTCACTTGTACCCTTGTAAGATAAACCATAGAGGGGACCCCACCAATCACCCTCCCTCCCCCCATCCACCCTCCTCACCTTACCCTCCCACCCCCTTCCCATATTCTAAGGCTATATTTAGGTTATGACATTCCTATAAAAGCTATGAATTAGTTTCAAAGTAGGGCTGTGTACATTGGATACTTTTTCTTCCATTCTTGAGATACTTTGCTAAGAAGAACATTTTCTAATTCCATCC
>CAUYQV010168820.1:0-51177 GCA_963574575.1 Galagoides demidoff
CAGCTACTTGGGAGGCAGAGGCAGGAGACTCGCTTGAGCCCAGGAGTTGGAGGTTGCTATGAGCTGTGATGCCATGGCACTCTACCCAGGGGGATAGCTTGAGGCTCCGTCTCAAAAAAAAAAAAAAAAAAAAAAAGAAAATACTTTTGCATTTCTGAGAGTCTTCAGTGAAACTTTGTATTCACTTGTATGAATGATGTATCACTTCATCACCTATGATATCTAGGAAAGAAACAATAAGGTTCACTACTTCCACATACAGTTTCAAAATTAGTAGTTTCAACCACTATGGAATCAAATAGAGCTGGGGTTAAATCCTGAATGTATCATTTAGAAGTTGAGTATCCTTGGGTAATTGGCTAAGCCTCAGGTTTTTTTCTCTGCAAAAGACCAATTTCTGTTTGTGGCATAAAAATGAGATAACACATATAAAGTGCCCAGAATAGTGAGCACTCAGTGAATTACAATTACAACGTGAGCTCTGTGCGAACAGGAGGCTGCCTGCTGTGTTCACCCTTTCCAACTGCACAGACAGGCTGTATGAGTGAGACTACGCTGCCCAGCACTCTGCCTTGTTCCCACAGCCCTGTTCCATTGTTTATCAAGTAGAAATCACATGCTTTGCGTTCCATACCCTTTAGTGACATTGTTCCATTGTTTATCAGGTAGAAACCACTTGGTTTGAGTTCCATACCCTTTACCCCCTCTGTTTATTACTAACAGGGAATGAATCATTTAAAGACAAAAACAAAAACAAATTTAGAGATATAACCACTAGGTAGGTCACTGACCTCTGGTAAATCAAAGGTATAACCATGGATTATAGATGAGCATGGCAATAGGGAGAATCACTGAACACAAATAGAGTGCTTTAAGTAGTGTTAACTTGTTAAGGACGCTACTTTGGTGACCATCTGATATGGTGAAAATTTTCTAACACACAAACAAGGGAATCATATTTTAGGAGACCACTGTGGAGTAGCTGTAATTCAGCCTGGAAGAAGAATGAGAAAGAGGTTCTAGAGGATTTGCCCTACATCAGTCAGTGACCAAATCAAAATCACAGTCGCATTGCCTGATTCCCCTCTTCACGACCTACCACACGTATTTGCCTCCTAGACTGAGAGCAAGTTTGGTTAGTGGCAAAAGCAACTTTGGAAAACAAGGTGTATAACATGTTCTCAGTCTTCCTTCTGGGATTCCAGGCTGAGTTTACAACAACCCAGAAGACATCTCAAGGTCAGTGACCAAAGCCTCCCCAGCCCCCTGGGCAGCTGCTGAGGAAGACTCAACTCTGGCCACTTTCCTACAAGCACGTGGAAGACAGTGCAGCAGACACAGCTGACCACGAGACTGTCCGGTCCCCAAACTTCACCAGGCGTAGGCCTCATCAGCTGACTCCTGGGACACCAGCCAGTCACTGGGTCTCTACTTAGGGTACACACAAAACCAAGCAAAAAGACTCTAACTCCAAAACAAAACCACCATAGCCCAACTTTCTCTAATTACAGAGAGTTAATATGGCTGCTGCTGAAGACAAAGCCAGGAAGACACAAGTATAATAAGACTTAAAAGCAGACAGAGTTGGGGAGATTCTCAGAGGGGACCACACCACCAACACAGAACCTGCTGATAAAGACATTTTCTGGGTCTGATGACACACGGTCTGTGACATGAGTTCACATCAAGACCACATTGACTGCTTTCATTTCTCTCCAGTCTTGTGGGAGGTGGACAGAGGGGATGGAGAGAAGCATTGCCACAAACACAGCTCAGCCTCCAACGTGGGTCCAGCTCCCTGAGCCCAGGTGGGGCTCTCTGATGATTCGAAATCTTCACCTTCATAAAGTTGGCTTGTAGCTTTTGCTGATATTATAGGATTCTAAGAGATGACCTACCTAAATATAAGCAGTGATAATAATTTTGGTGTTTCTTTTCTTTACATGCTAGTATTAAGAAAGTATCTTTTATCCCCTGGAAGTCAGGTACACTACAACCAGGGTCTGTTTGTGGTTTAAAGAGAAGCTAATTTGAATAAGATACGTGGGTTTTGTTGAATTTCCAGAGCATACCAAGTAACTTGAATGGATCACAGAGGGCCGAATGCTTGTTCTTGAGAAGTTGACGTGTACGTGGGCATAAAATGTATATTGGAAGTGTATTAATACAATTCTATCTCAACAGATTTAATTCTTAAATGCTACATATACTTGTTTAATCTCCCATTTTAAAAGTAGAAAAGGTTAGATTATAACATCAGGTTAGCTCTCTTTGAAGCAGGTAATAATTAAGTTGATTCACTGTTGCAATTACTGTCAAATCCCCCTTAATTACCAGAGATTTTATAGCGGCTTCATTATATGTCTGCTGTAATGCATTGTGGCCCTAAGGAGAAGTGTTGCAGGAAATTCTGCATAGCATGGGTAATTCTAACCTGCAGTTACAGCTTCCAGCAAAAGCTCCTGCACTAAATTTATCTTTTTTTGACATTTCTCCCTGTTACTCCAGCAGTTAAACCGAGGTAACATTACTAAAATACCTACCTAACTTTGAAAGTTAGAATTGATTTCTCTATAGACATTAAAAACAAAAAAAAAATGAAGAAAGGATAAATTAGCCTTTAATTATTGCTGAAAAAGCACTAAATTATGTTTAATAATGAATTTAGATTATGACATTCAAATGGATGTACGATCTATGTATCTAAATCACAAATATATCTTACATTTCTATTTCTGTGGATATTTCTTATATGATAAGCAAGATAAAAAAATTATTACTGAATCTTCAACAGATCATCTTAAAAGAATAGTCAAATGCTTTTTATTTATCAATAATTTTCTAATTTATTATTTTTAAAATAATCACTTCTTGAAAGGTCATTTTTAAGTTTCCCTATCGCTGCCCATTGTCACTGGAAAAAGCTTTACAAATGCAAGCCTGTAAATTGAGTAAAGTTCAAAACAGATAACTGTCTCTCCCAGATCCCTTTTTAACCAAGGCATTTACTCCATATAATATATTAGATTCAGAAAGGGCCACAATGTCAGTGACACTATTGGCAGCTGTGTTAACAGCTAAGGGCCTGGCTTTGTACAGCAATGCAGTTATTAAATTTCTCCAGAGACCATGACTCATTAATCAAATATTCATACATCTCTGTAAATACACACTGAACAGAGAATATCCTCAGAGCCGAGCATCCCAATACAAGTGCTCTTTCATGCAACACTGACAAAGTCCTGAGAACATGTGGGTAGTTTTGCATTTCTGATGCACTGTGTACTCTCTAAGACCCATTTCCTAAAATCAGAACACAAGTGATCTCACTGATCGCAAGTGTTAGAGGGTTACAATTAAAATTATTCCACTGTTGCTTCATAGCATCTTTTTTTAAAACGAGGACAGTGAATCAATTCTTCTGTTCTTTGTTTACCATCAAACAAGTAATTTTTTCCCAGGCGGATGAAGAAACCCAGGGCCATGCTCCTATTAATACAAGAATTTGTATTAGCATGAAAACATCAAATCACTACTCAAACTAGGGAGGCCAGATAACTTAGCATATTAGCAGACGTGAACTTGCTATATTTTGCAAAGTCCTCAGTCTGTTTTATACCACTGGGAGTTTCCCCCTCTTGTACAGTAACAAAAGGTCTTTCTCAGCTGCAGCCTCTGGAAAATTGGGGTCTGAGGGCCGGGCAAGTAGAGAAAGCTCAAAATGTCACCTCATAAGGCTACTAAGGTCAGGTTCCTCACCTCGGGTGGGCAGGACATGCTATGGGAAGGGAGGAGAGAAAAGGAGCGTCTTAACATAAACTTCCCCTCTGTCTGGCAGTGTCTGAAACAATGCCACTAAAACACGAGCAGGCGAATCTTTGTCAAGCACCGCCTGATCTCCTCCCGTCCCCTCCAGCCAGCCTCCCACACTGCTCTCTCTTTAACCTGTTTTCCAAAGTCTTTCCAAAATTAGGTCCAAGGCTTCCCTTCCACAGCCTCCCTGCGTCCATGTCCACCCAGCTCAGTTCTCCTCACTCGCTGGGTCATTTTCTCTACCCTCTTCCTCTTAGTCTTTTGGAACCCCTAATTCAACATGATGCAGGTGCCAGGCATGATAGCTCACACCTGTAATCCCAGCACTCTGGGAGGCCAAGGCAGGTGGATCACCTGAGCTCACAGGTTCGAGACCAGCCCGAGCCAGAGCAAGACTCCCCCCGCCACCCCGTTTCTAAAAACAGCCAGATGTTGAGGTTGGCACCTGTAGTCCCAGCTACTCCAGAGGCTGAGGCAAGAGGATCACTTGATCCCAAGAGTTTAGGTTGCTGTGACTTGTGACACTATGGCACTCAACCAAGGGTGACAGACAGAGACTCTGTCTCAAAACAAAGCAAAACCAAAACAACAGGATGCAGGGGAAATGCCAACAGCTTTTGGAATCAGGAGTTTAGACCTGCAAGTTACCATCTATGCTAACTTGGCAGATGGGATGTATGAGACCCCCAATTTCTTCACCTATAAAGCGGAGATAAGAGTATCTACTTCCCAGAATTTTTGTGAAGACTAAATTAAATGATACCTATTTTATAAAATACATGGTAAGCACCCAATTTAAATGGCATTGTTGCCATTAGAATCATCCTGGCAATCATTAATCTTCTATCTCAAAATACTGATTCAAACTTTTCTTTTGCCTGCTAACACTAATTCCCTCCTAAATTTAATCAGCAAAGAGATTTTTAAGTCCCTCTGAATCTGATAGCTCTGCATTCCAGGTCCCCAGTGCTGGCTCTGTCTTCACACCCTCTCCTATGGAGGCTTATATCACCTACTTCAAATATTTGAAATGTTCCAACTCCAGATTTCAGCCCAAAGGTCTGCTTTTCCTGTCTGTTCCACGACCTTCAATCATTCTATTTCTCAAACTCCCTCAGTTTAAATCCCTTAGAAGTCTGGTAAGTCCTATCATCTTCTCAGAAAAATGTTTTTAAACATAAATGAAAATGCGTATGGTTAAAGGAAACAGTTACTAAAATATTTTTTAAATTGGTGGCATATACTAATATATTTACTGATTTATCAACACATTAACGAACCCTAGCAAGTCCTATGATAATTTCAAAGGAGTGTAAATAGTTCAAGGTACACACATGTGATGTTTCAGTTAGATGCTAATAAAATGAAAGACATGAATTTTTTCCAGCCCAAGTTCATGGATCCCTAAATTCTATTCATGGGTTCATCAGGTTACGAACCCCTGCATTAAATTACTTGCTGTTTCTCAGCCTCATTTAAATTCATTAAGTATCATATATCCACAGAATCTACGGAATTCTATCTGCATCTTACATATATAGGTATGTAAGAGTAGGACTTAAGAAATTATATTCCAATTTTATTTTATTTTATTTTTTTTTTTTTGAGACGGAGCCTCAAGCTATCCCCCTGGGTAGAGTGCCATGGCATCACAGCTCATAGCAACCTCCAACTCCTGGGCTCAACCCAGTCTCCTGCCTCCGCCTCCCAAGTAGCTGGGACCACAGGCGCCCGCCACAACGCCCGGCCATTTTTTGGTTGCAGCCATCATTGTTGTTTGGCGGGCCCGGGCTGGGGATTCGAACTCACCACCTTAGGTGTACGTGGCTGACGCCTTAGCCAATTGAGCCACAGGCGCCGAGCCCATTTTAATTTTTTAAAAATCCACTGATATTAGGACATATTATTGGAGAGCATAGGGAAGGATATTACAAAGTCCAACAGACGATGGTGTCAACCATTCCAGGGTGAAATCATTGACATGAACATTTTTATTCTGCACGGAACTAATAAACCCAGTTTAGGAACTCACTGATAGGTTTTCATTTGCCACCATTTTATCTGGTTAGATGAATCTGATGATTGACTATTTTATTAATTCTATCTTTCTGCATTTTTGTAAGCATTGTCCCCAAACACTTGGACCTTTGGGCTTTTTTGTTTTGTTTTGTTTTTTTAGCATGAAGTTTATCTGGAGGCATTGTTTGGTCATAAAAACATAATGAAAAATACAGAAGAGTGAAGAAAGAAAACAGAATCTCCTGTAATTTCATTGACCTTCATGTATTCGAGTGGGAGAAGCAGCCCGGTGAAATCACAGACAGACCTTATTTTGGTACCATTACTTTCAGAAGTATTATTTCACCTGTTGTGATGCTCAGCTTCTTTGTAGTAGCTTCAGCAAATCCTGACCCCTGGCACCCACCACCCCCTGGCCTGTTGTTAGTGGTATTTGCTCATCCTTCTGTGCCATCTTGAGAGCACCCTGATTGACTGGGCACTTGCTGCCAGAAGCCTTTTTTTTTTTTTTTTAGGGCTTGTAAGGGATCTATGAAGGCTCCTCCCAAACTAGAATAGCAATGTTTGCTTCCTTTCTCTAAACAGGACTTTGGTATTACACAGAAGGGAAAAAAAGAGATTTCCCTTCTCTTTTAGAGATGGTGTGAGATGGCTTCTTACCTCTTCTGTTATATCGTTGTTGCTTTTTTACTGTCATCAAGTTGGCAAACACCATGCCATTTCCCCTCCCTAGGACTGAATTTCTAATCCGGATTCATTCCCAGAGAATTTTCAGGACTTTTATTGAGCCAAATCAGGCCTTTTCTCTGGGAAGCAGCACCACCCCCTCCCTCCTCTGTATCAGACAGTGCTAGACTGGATGCCATAAGCGCACAGCATCTTTTAATGTGTGTTACCACTTCCATTCTATACATGGAAGAGGAACTAAGCCTCACAGGTAAGGGGTACAGCATTTAGTTCTTGACAGGTGTATTTGTTTAGTGACTGGCGAATGTTGAATTTTGCCTTTTATATTTTGAAAATGCACCTCTGTGCAAGACTGAGGGACCGCGAGTCTGGTAAAAGACAAGTGGATCACATCCCACTTTACAACCCTTTGCTCACTGAGCCATCCTCTTCCTGGCTGTGACTTCTGGCCACCTCTTGAAAAGGTACAGGAGTGCAAGGCAGATCAGCAGCAGGTGGTGTTGATGGCTTTGATGGCAAGTTAGGTCAGCAGCAGGTGACCATGGGAAGGCTTTGCAGAACTGAGGACAGTTTCCTGGAAGGCATGGGATACTTCCCAGGATGCCCGGAATCTGGGGGCTCCTGGAGGGGGGGCTCCTGTGTGGAATTCTTTCTACCAGGCAGCAAGACTCTGGGGGCTTGTTGGGACTGCAGGTCAATCTCCCCACCCTTGCCACAGGCTGTTTATTGGAAAGTAGTTTTATTTCCTTCAATCCAGTTGCAGACACTATTCTACCCTTAAACGAACAGGTGTTATTTTCATCACTTTTCAGACCAGGGATGACCAGGGATCATATTTGTGACAGTCATTTTAGCTTTATGAAAAAACAAAGTTACAACCAAGCTTAGCTTTAAGTTCTTAATTGGCTTTTACTATTCTGGATAAAACAGAATGAGTGTTCTGATGAGCCAAGCAGAGGAGGTTGGTTTCGGACAGAAAAGAGCAGAAGGTGGCAGAAACATAACAGAAAGCAGATTGGTTGTTTCAAAGTTACTTTTCTTGTAAAAGTTAAGGCAAAGGGCACTTTCTTATCAGCTGGCTAAAACTGGCCTGTTTGGGGATTTGGCTATTAGTTCTCTCTCCCTCATTCCCCCTGATTTCTCCGAAGGTCAGATAAACAACTTAATTTCTGGGTGTGGAACGTCAGCGTGAGTAACTTCATTTTGCTTTGGTCTGTTAGGCTTAGTACAGGAGTTCAGTTCAAACCTGTGGCCTCCCATAAATTTTATTTGATAGGTTATAGGGTCGAGCACCTTTGTTAAGCCATTTAACTCTTGAAACTGAAGGAAGACAGAAGATTGTCTAGTTACTAGTTAAAAGGAAGACAGTTTAAAGAGGAGGGCTGGAGCAAGGCAAACTAAAAACAAAGACCTTCATTTTGCCTCATTATCTGGCTTATTTTTAATTCACTGTATAATGATATGGCCCTCCCTTGAACAGTAATCATTTACGCTAGGTGTTAGAAGGTGCCTCTTCAGTAAGCCCTGTCATTCTGAAAAAGTACAGGGCTACACAATAAAGACTTCATTTTATTTCAGCAAGATTGCGGGGTCCCATTGGTGAGTGAGACCTCAATTTCAGTGCTTTTGGAAGCTATTTTGATTAAAATGACTTAAAAAAAAAAAAAACTTCCCAAACAGATTTCAGGCTGATATCAAAGATTCAGACTTATTTTAAAACAAGTGACCTTCTACAAAACACAATTAAACAAACTGAATAAAAGTGCCTATAATGTATTGTCACAGTGCAGGCAAAGAAGAGACCGGGTAGGATATTCTAAAAGATGGTATTAGTCCTTTTTAAAAAAGACGAGTCTGCTTTAGACAAGAAAGAGCGTGTGGGAACAGAATTCAGAGCTAGGGGAAGCACATGGAGGCTTGGGAATAGGTGACCCATGCAGGCTGGGTATTGAGAGCCGAGTTTTTTATTAGAAGTGGGGAGGAAGGGAGGAGAGTGGGGCCAGACGTTAGAAGCTATGCGTGGCCAAAGAATCTGTGCTTTATTCTATGTCATAAAAGAATTCAAAGCCTGACCATGTTTGACATGGGAGGATGAATGGATGCATCCCTCCTTAAGCAGGGAAAAGATAACTATTTGCATTGAAAAGGATGAACTCAAATGGCTGAAGAGAGAAGGCAAGAAAACCTGGGGGATGCCATTTCTATTTGACCCTCTGTGAGAGGAGACTAGAGGGAAGATATTGTTTATGAACTATTTTAAAGGTAAACTATGGGATGAGTAATAGGACCTCAGGGAAGTGATAAGGGAAACATGATGTTTGAAGATTACCAGCTTGGATGATTGGAGGGAAATGATGCTATCTTTACACAGAAGGGATCTAAGAAAAATATTTGCTTGGTCTTTAAAAAGGGATAAACTTGACTTGGTGAGAGAGTGGAAATCCCAATTGTTAACTCCAAGGAGTACAGGTGAGAGAGAGACTTTTTAAAGCCATATGCGTTGAGGATGTAGGGGCCGAGGGAAAACTCCCTTAGCCCTATGAAAGTTCAACTGGCAAAGGCAGATTAACAGGAGAGAAGGTGTACAAAATTTTAACTGGCACAGCACGGAGGAGTCCTGGATCATGGTTGCACACCAGCCCACTGCAGTATAGAAGCTTATACACCCTTTGTCACAGGGGAGGGGGGATGTGGGGAATATGGACAATTCTTCTGAGGGGTGATAAATTATAAGGGAAATGAATGGACAGAAATTAACTCATAAATGCTATTTGGGGGATTTGAGTGAGCCTGAGAGGTATGTGAGGTAGCCTGAGAGGACACCAAGTCCGGTATTATCTTGTGAAGAAGTCTTTTCAGGTGTGTTTGCATTCCTGAGTCTTTGCTGAGATAGATAAGGAGATTTCACTGAGGGGAGGAAGGCAGTTGTGTTTCTTCTGGAAAGAAGCGTTCTTGGCCAGATAGAGAAATTCCAGAGCTAATCCTTCCCCGCACTGAGGGGGAGAGGGTGGTTGCACAGTCCAAGGTTAGAGAGACCTTGATTCTGAGACAGCTTCTAAGATGTCTCAGCTTGTCAAAGTGCCAGTCTTTGGGATGTCACTTCTGAGCCTCAGCAAGGTCATATTTGAAGCCATGGGGGCAAACTGGATCTCCCTGGAGGATTTTACACCAGAATGAGAGGTTGGATTCCTCTCAGGTACCTCCTGCCAGCAGTTCGGGGCTCCTCAGAAAGCACTCACTGGACTGAGGATTGTGAGTTTGCATCTAGGCTGCTCAGTAGAAGTCCACAAGGGAGTCCACCCCTCTGGGAACAGTAAGATTAATGCCTTCCTGATCTATCCCTCCATTCCCTCTAGGCAGGGCCACTGTGAAGTTCTCTAGAAGTAAGTCCTCCCGAGGGCCGCTCATTAAGACTCAGCTATTGCTGAGGCGGACCCCAGACTTAGTGATGTCTGCTGCATACTCAGAAGGGTCAGCTGGCCACATGTGACTGCCTGTTTACAAGCCATGAAAGTGGAAAAAGAGGCCCAAAAGAAGAACTGGGGACTCTGCATTTAAGGAGAGAAACAAGTGTGCTTAGGAAAGGTAGGGGAATACAAGTCAAGTCTATCACTTTCCCTGGGACTGAGCAAGTACGTCTCTTCTTGGATCTCTTCTGTCTAAAGGTAGCATCAGGCATCATTTCCCCCCAATTATCCACGCTGGCAATTTATAGGAAGGAGAGATTTTTAGCAAGGAGCAATCAAGGAGAAGGTATGTATAAATATAACAGGGTTCACTTGAGACCAAGGTGTTGCTGTTGGCAACCTTTGGAAAATATTAGTGACCTTCTGGGTGCTAAGAAATTTTATGGTGTAGTCGGGATATAAGATTGTCAGTTAATGTGATTCCAGAAGCTTGACAGTAGGGGAAGGTGAGAAATGGGTGATGTAGAGAGGATACAAGGAGTTTGATGCTGGATTTGTAATTTAGTGCTGGAAGACTAACAGAACTATGTAGAAAAAACATATTTGGATTCATTATTCAGTATCATTCCATACTCAGTAAATAAGGAACCCTATCTTAAAGGGGAATTTATATTCAACTGTATTAACAGTACCTCATTTTCTTGCCCCCATTACTGTGCTATGTACTGTAAGGGAATGATGAAAAAGTAAGGAACAGCCTCTGTACACCACCACCACCCCGAAGGATCTGATGCAGAAAGGGGGCAGAGTGATATGGGGGTTGGTCACTGAGGCACACGGGGCCTGTGCACAGGACTGGGAAAGACATTCCAGGAGAAATGTGACAGTAATCACAAAGATGGAAATAAATAAATACAGCATGCTGTGGGGACACATTGGATTTGTGCTCCTGTCACTTGCAGAAAGCTCATGTCAGTGGTGTCTTAGTCTGCACTGCTATCCCAAATACCATAGGCTTATTAACAGAAATGTATTTCTCCCAGTTTGGGGGGATGAGAAGTCCAAGATTAAGGTGTCTGGTGATTCTACTTCCTGATTCCTAGATGGAGACTCCTTGCTGTGTCCTCACGTGGAAGAAGAGGGAAAGGGAGCTCTCAGGGACATCTTTAATAAGGACACTAATCTCATTCATCACCCTCCAAAGGCCTTATCTCCTGTACCATTGTCTTGGCGATTAGGATTTCAGCATAGGAATTCTGGGGGAGACAACCATTCAGATCATAGCAGTGGGAAAAGCAGCAAATGAGATTGGATGGAATCAGATCATGAGATGATCTCTCAGTTCCAAACAGGCAGGCTTGGAATTAATATACTCAGGATAACTTAGGAACATGCACAGGGCAGTAACCTAGTGAAAGAAGTGTTCAAGGCCCATAACTATTTAGAAAAAAAAAACAGAATCAAGTTATTCTTATTAGGGGAGAAAAGGACTGGTGACCAAAAAAAAGCAAATAAGGTAATACAATCTGCCTTGTGACCCCAATTCCAAATAGCAGTTACCGTCTTAACTGAAATAATCAGAACCAGTGGGACATCAGTCAATGAAAATATCTGCTAAAGTGTTATATATCACTTACCTGTAGACGAATTTTTTAACTAGAAAGGTCTTATGTCTGTTGCTGCATTTTTTGATTTAAAGCTGAGGTCACCTCTTTGAGTCTGAGGACTGAAATATTGTATAGTCTTTGTCACATAAATGACACCCATAAGGTATCACTTAGGATATCCAGCTTTGGTGTTTTCCGAATGACTGAGACTCTTGATGTTAACAACATGCTGAGTGCACTCTCTTTCTCAGTCTGTAACAGTCTTCCCCTCACCAAATGCAATGGCATTTTTGTTGTGGTTGCTGTTTTTAAAGAAACCCACCTTTTGGCAGACTTCATGGTACTTTCTGTAGACATGAGGACCCCATTTCTTTTCACAATTCCATTTCCTTCATTTATGTCGTTAATATCTAATTGAAGTATATCCCTTTAGTAATAAGCATGGCCAGCCTCACATGTTTGGGAACCCAACTGATGGTTGGTATTCCAGCCAAGGGGGAAGAACAGAACGGCCCAGGCCTCTGCCATGGGCCAAGTCTGGTGAGCTGAGGTTGATTGAGCAAGTCTCTTACCTTCCCTCAGATTAGTGACTGTTAGGGGAGCACTCTCTAAAATTTTATCTAGACATTCCATTTCTGGAATGCATTTTTAGGGGATGTTTTCTATATAAGTTGCCACCGCCCTTTAGAGTTAATCCCTGTATTTGTCCACTCTATGCAAATCATTGACCACGCCTCAGCTAGCCCTATCTCCTGGTGTCTCATTCTCTGCCACCCGACTCTGCCCATGTGGATTTCAACCACAGATTCCCAGCAAAACACTTAGTGCTGGCATGAGATACCAAAAAGCTAGGGAAGCCATGCAAGGCCAAAACACAGCTAAGTATGTTCTGCTTAAAACTGGTTATATTTACCTCTGCTCTTAGTGCTTAGTTCTTTGTACTTTAGAGAGCTTCATTTTGAAGTTCAGTACATAGCAAATTGTGTTTGCAATGTATGTATAACTCTTAACTAACCAGGACTCAAAATTTTGTCTTGAATTTTAGAATTGTTAAATAAAGTAGAACAGTCGTACTTAACAAGTAACTTTATACATACTTAGCAGCACTGTACAGACTAGATCTAAAACTACTGTACATTTTCAAGTTGGCCTCTCAACTTTGGAGCCAGACACCCCTCTACTGACACTCTCCTCTCATCTGTGTACATAGGTATATGTGCATCTGTGTATGTGAGTGCATATGCATTAAGTACAGCTAACCAAGTACATGTGTGTACAAGAGGAATTAGAGCCTCCCTGGGAGCAGCTAGTCTCTTTCTCTTTTGCAACATATACCCGTTGTATAGCTCCTGTCGTCCTCTGCTTAGTCATGGTTTATAGTCAAAACATCTCTGGCCTACCTCCTGCTGCATGACCTTTACTTAGCTTCAACTCCCACACCATCTGGACATATTCTTTCACACCTGCAGTTAAATTCCTAAGAGAAATGTACTGATTGACTCAGCCAATCACCGTCATTTGTGTTTGTACAAAGATTCTCATGCCAGGCCCGGTGCAAGTCTAGAGACAGGGCACTCTGAGAACAGGGGACCGTTTCCATTTATACCAGGTAAGACCAGGACAGAGAGAAGCTATCATGTAGAACATGGCTGCCCAGGCAGCAGGAGCTCCCGGGGTGGGGCAGTTTCCTTCAGAGGATGCATGAAAGAGAAAGTTGCCATTGCTTCTTCAGAGGGAGATGTTGTACTGGCATATAGGCAGCCTGGCTTTGCACTATTCCAATATGTACAAATTTCCATCACCAAATATAGTTAAACGCAAGGTCCACACCATCAAATTTCAATCATTCTGTGTATTAGTTAGCTGGAGATAGTATAATAAAATACCACAGACCACTCACTTAAACCACAGAAATTTATCATCTCACAGCCTAGAGGCTAGAAGTCGGAGGTCAGTGTTTGGTTCCTTATAAGCCTCCTTTCCTTGGCTTGCAGATGGTGCCTCTTTGCTGGTACACATAGTGGTTCTTCTGTATGAATCTTAATCTCCTTTTCTGAGGACAGCAGTCACAGAGGCTTAGGGCCCACCAATGTGACCTCATTTTACCTTAATTACCTCTTTAAAGGCCCTATTTTCAAGTACAATTATATTCTAAGGTATTGGAGGGTAGGCCCTCAATGTATGAGTTTTGGAGGGATGCATTTCAGCTCACGACACCACAACATAGCAATTTTAAGGCATTGCATATGAAGTACAGACTTTGCTGCTACCTCTTCAGCCCACAAATCACTGTGTACATACCAAATGCACATTATCAGTGACCAGTCATACCACCACTTTGTTCTAAGTCTACTGGTGGTTAGTCAGTGAGCATCTGTTGGTCAGTGCATGCACAGACAGCAAAGCGTGTAGTTATGTTTCCTCTTTGTCTCCCAGTGATAAACTCAGATGACATTTTACACAAAAAATGTAAAGGGAACTGGCCACCAAAAAATTAAAGTACTGAAAGAAACGAGAAGTAAAGGCAGGAATTGAAATTCATGGTGATTAGGAGATTTGAAAATGGCAACAGCAAGGGAAGATAGCATGAGACATGGGCCTGAATGAAGCTACAATGCACCATATCTGAAAAAGTCTGATGAGTATAAAAAGCAAGGTAAAGTCATCTCAACATAGTTTACATTGCACTAGCAGAGAGAGCCACTTATGTTTGAAATTGACTATTTACATCTTCTTTAGATGGGAGCACAAAATAATAATTTTAAAATTCCTGATCAGCGTGACTAGTATTCAGGGCAAACTGGTGAGGTTAGTTGCTCAATTAAAAGACAATGGTCATTGTATGGAGACTGTAGAAGAACTTTTTACTGCCGGTAGAGGTTGGTTTCATTGTTTTGGAAGTTGGCGTGAATTGATCAATATTACACTGTCTGGTGACCCTATGAGCGCAGATGAGGGTGCTCCTGTGAAATCTGCACCCCAAATCCAAGGATTAGGACAGGTTTATGATGATCATGGACTAGTTAGTGCTAATGAGATAGACCTTTTGGAAGACATCCCTCCAAGAACTTATGTCAAGAAAGGTGTAGGACCACAAAGTGGTGGTAGAGGAGAAAGTCTAGATATTCAGCCAGGAACTTAGTAAAGGTGGACTTACTGACATAAATGAGAAGTGTTGTGGGAAAGAAAAGAAAAGGATGAAGATATTCCAGAGGAAGTGAGTGGTACAGGCGAAAAAAAAACCCCAAAACTTCACATTAAAGGATCTCAGCTATTTTATAACAATGAAGTGTTGCAAGGGCAACATTGGGCGAAATGGTGGAAGCTGATCCAAATTTAAGAGTATGGCAATTTGCCACATGGCATATCAAAGATCTTCACTCCATCTCATAAGTTATGTGACAAGGAGAAGAAGGGACTGCTTCACCAAACTCATTCTAATACTTGTATTTTCTAATGAAAATACACACCAACTCCATTCAGTTGAAGACTACAGCTCAAAAGGTACCAAAGATATCCACTCTCCAATATACTTTTGGTAAATTTTTTACAAAGAAATATATTTAATGCTTACTATTCCTAGTATTTTAAATCACTATACTAAGTAAATGTTCATTTTCCTTTTTTTTTCATTTTTCTACATATATGAAATTGACAAAAAGAGTTTTTAGTATACATTTTTAAAGGTCATGGGATAATCTTCATTTTCCCATTGATCATCAAAATGACTTTGTACAGTTTCAACCTGCATAATTTATGGGCTCCACACTTCCACGCAAAGTACGGACCGTGTGTTAACATGTGTATGGGTTTGTGTGATCTATGCTGGAAGTCCTTAGATGTGTTGTGTTATGTTTTCACTTATACTGAGCAAGTGTAAGTTAGCCTTTTCCTGATGATTCAGGGTCATCATTAAAAGCAGCAGTTATTTTTTTATGCTATAAAGTAAGATAGCCTGCAAGCTAAGGGTGTGGTTTATGCAGCCAGACTTCCAGAGTTCAAATACTGAGTCTGCTACTTACTTTTGTATGATCTGAAGCCAGATGCTGCCTTTTCTGTGCCTCACTTTCCTCATCTATAAAATGAAGAGAATGATAGTGACTACCTCATAGCGCGGTTGTGAAAATTGAACAAATAAACATATACAAAGCACCGACTGCCTGATAACATAATAAGCAGTGCATTAGCCATTGTTGCTGCTGCTGTTGGTGACCATGGTAGGGGTGGGGACCACAGTGGTGGTAGCAGGAGCACCTGCAGCAATAATGGAAGTATCAGTGATGCTGTGTGTCTGAAGATTTATTGAGGTTAGGGCTATTTCTTTCCTGTATCTGATAGCCTCAAGCTATTATGCTTTTGACATCTTGAGTTGCTCTGTGTGTTCTCCTCTCTCATCATTGGGCTATTAATGGGCATTCTCTGCATCTGCCTGCAGAACAAGTGCCACCTTCTCATCACCCTCTCGTTAATTTGACACTTGTGACCACCATGGGCACAAGGACCAGGGGATCTGTCTTGTGTAGTATGTAACCAGCACGTAACCCTGGTTCAGGCTCAGTTCCTCACCAATGCCCTATCGCAGGGGAGCCCACAAGAGAACCACTTAATTGGCTTAGCCATTCATGGGGGTGCCTCCAATGTGCCATTTGCCATTCTCTCTAAATGAAGTTATTCCCATTGTATTTTGCCCATCTGTCTTAAAAGAATTATTCTAAGTGTTGAAATTATACCACCGTCTTTTGGCATTTTTTCATTTTTGTTTTTAATATCCTGAGAACCTTGAAGTACAAAAGGGCCCAGCCTCTCCGAGGAGCCCTGCTTAAGAGAAGAGCAGGTGGAATTCTTGGATATATAATGACTGGATGGTAACTGGATACATGGGCTCAGGATAAAAAAGCAGATATAAGAAAGTACTCATTTTCTTCTTCCCAACCCCAAATGGATTTTACCCCAAATAGTGTATACTAATTTGCCTTGTCTCAGATATGTAAACTGGGGTTCCCAGTGTTCTCCCCCAAGTTGCCTTACGTAGCTTCCTAAAGCTATAAGGGGAAAGAGAGAGCCTTAGTTCATCTTTCTGGCAAAATAATATGAGGTTATTCAACAAGAACTAGAAAATCCCACTGTACCAGAAAATTCAGTTAAGCTTAGGCTCAATTTGCTTCCTCTTGATGGCCAGCATTGTAGATTTCAGGCCCAACTCAGGGAGAGCTGGATACACAGTTGGCATCCAGGTTGCCTGGCAGAGGAATGAAATAAATGGGGGTCCACCGAATTAATGTCATCAGTTTATTGCCCCACAGTGGAAGAACCGGAAAAAAACCCTGCTTAGCGTTCAGATCAGCTCATCTCTTAAATAGTTGAGGCATTTGTTAAGAAAATTGCAAAGTCTGTGAATGGTTATGTCCTATATGCAAGTATTTTCTTGCATCATGGTTATTTCCGTAATAACATTTGATGAATAAATAGGGATTTTTGAGAAGGCTTCTAGCCATTGATTGGCTAGGGCAAGACTGAACGTGCTCCCTGTTGAAATGCCAGAAGGTTTGAGTTCTCAAGGAAAGCTGGTGAGATTGCAGGGGGATTAGGTGCTGTGTTCTGAGGTAGTAGGAAACAGGTATGAGCCTGCAATTGTTGGGGTTTTCTCCTAAATGTTAGAGAATTTGATTCCCCCCCGCCCCCAGAGACTTTTCTTATGGTAGACTACACAATAAAATGTACTGTTTTAATCGTTTTCAAGTGTACATTTTAGTATTATTAATTATGTTCACATTTGTTGCACAGTCGCCACTACCATCCACCTCCAGAACGTTCCATCATCTCCACACTGAAATTCAGTGGGCATTAAACACTCACTCCCTCTCCCTTGGCCCTTGGTAACCATTGCCCTTTTTTCAGATAAGTGGGATCATAAAGTATTTGTCCTTTTGTGTCTGGCTGACTTCACTTTAGGAAATTTGATTGTTATGCTTACTTTTCTAACTGGTTGCTCCTTTGGGGGAGACAGTAGTAAACAAAAACAACCTTGTCCAAAGCCCTAAGTCTGAAATTCTGCCTCCAGCAGTGCTACAGTATTTCTTAAACTGAGTGACTAAAATGATGAGGTATCTTTGAGAAAGAGCTCTGCATTCAGTTTTGTTGTTGTTTAGTATGTATTTCTATTGTAAGGAAAATTCTCATAGGTGAAATTTTACATTTCCCTAAAAATGCCACTTTGTTATAGCTGTTGCTCTTCTCTGGAGCTGGAGGGAGGTTTAGCCTCCCTGAATAGTGGAGTCAAGTTTGGTGATGTGTGACTTGTACCCACAAAGCAGGAGGGCAGCGTTTTTTCAACCTTTTTTTAATCTCCCGGCACACTTGAACCTAAACTTCTGTGGCACACTTAAATTATGTTGATCAAAAAAAAAAAAATCAGTAAAAGAAAGCATATACATACTGTGATTTGAACTTCTTTTGAAAATAATGTAATCTAATGACCTTTAAAAATTTTCGTGGCACACCTAAGATGGTCTCAGGGCACCCCAGTTGAAAATCACTGCACTCGCCTAACCTAATTGTCTTCTGCATTCTTTGATGCTGAGCCCCACCCCCTCCCCTAGCAGCACCCCAGGGTCCTCTTTCTGGAATCCGTCTAGAGTTCCTCAGGGAGAAGGAGCATGTGTCAGTGGACAGAAACACGTTTAAATCTCAGAGTTAGTACTGGAATACTGAATTTCCCATTTCCCGTCCCAGAAATTCCCCATGCTTTGTCTAAAATCGTCTCTTAAAAAAATCGCTCCTTCCAGCGTTTCTTAAGATGGTTTGTTCCACTCCGCGGGCTGCGCCACACTGCCTGGTGGACTCGGAGATGTGGAGGGGGAACAAAGCGCAGGGCTGGCGTGGGGCTTTTTGTTTGCGCGTCCCTGTTTACCTATTCATAATCATGGATCCCTTCTGCGAAGCACGCGCGGCAGCACCTCCTCGCACCGCTGGGCTGGGAAGGAGGAGCGTGAGGCCGCCGACTTTCTGGACCTTTCATCAGGCAGTAAAAGGTGCAGTCGGTGTGTGTCAGGATGACAGAGGGCCGCGGCTGGACCCACGTGTGGCGGCTTCCGGGGTCTGCCATGTGCTTTGCGAGCTGCAAACTGTTTCCTCCCAAACAGCTAAGCCTGCATGCCAGTCTCCTGCATTTTGTTGCTTTCCTTAGCCCTAACTGAAAAAGGAGCCAGTCTGTGTCCCGTTCCTGCACACCCTGAGTCATGAAAACATAATCTTTTTCTTTTAAGCAAAATTGGAAGAAGAAAAAGAAAGAGAGAGAGAGAGAAAGAAAAAGGTTGCCATCCAGTGGAGGAAGGAGTAATTTCCAGTTTCATTCAGGAAAGGAAAAAAAAAAAAAACGCAGGCTGAAATATGCTTAACTATTTTAACTTGACTGGGGATTTTTACCACTTCAAGGGGTTTTTTTGTGACATCCGGAGCCAAATGGGTGCAGTGTGCCTTTAAGAAAAGAGGTGCCTCACCAAACTTCGCTGTAGTTGTATCTCACCACGTCGGTAGGGAAGGAAAGTGTTAATTTCTTATTTGTACACTTTTTTTCCCCCGACTTCCTTCCTATTCACTTCATTAAATCTAGAGGCAGTTCAGCATGGGAGCCGTCTGTATGTTGAATTAGGGCTCGCACTCTTGCGCAACACGTCACCAGTCGGAAGCTGGGGGTTTGCTTCTGTGATTTATTTCATTATTGTGCTGGTAAAAGGTTTGGAAGGGAATTCTTTTTGGGGGTAGTACTTTAGCATTGTATAGCAAGTTTCTGTGGGTTTTTTTTTCTTTTGTGCGGCCCCCCCCCCCAACCCAGGGCTGAGTTGAGTCAGTTGAGCCAGTTTAATAAATAATTTTTTAAAACAAAAGAACAGTTTAAAATCTCCATGAATAATTTTACTTACATGCAGGAGTAATCTTACTCTACTCTTTACGTGCGAAAAGCATTGGGAAGTATTTAGTGAATTGATTTCCATTAGAAAAAGACCCTTAGAAATCACAGAACATAAAGCACTGCATATGGACGTGTTTGGGGGTCTTTGGGGAGGAGGGAAGAGGTTTTGTAGCTCTGCATTCCTGCATAAAACCTTAATTTTAAGGGGAATAATGGTCAGTACTTTTGTGTGTTTCCTTGTAATTCCAGAACCTAAATTTAATAAGAATCTGCACGTATTAGCAATTGTAATAAATATTGTTTCACTAGTTCTGTTTGCAATTTAATTTGTTTTCCGCTTCTTAGCTACTCACAGATTTAGAGATTTAAAATCCAAATATCACAAGCTTATGCTTTGTTCCCTTTTTTCAAATTAAGGGGGGGGACGAGAGTAGTAATACCCTTTTCACAACTTCCCCCCTCTTCATTTTATCCCACTGTGAAGAAAAACAATGAAAAATTTTACAGCATGAAACTGAAAGTGAAGTATCACAGTTGTTGGGAGATTTTCTTTAAAGAGAAGAATAACATTGTATTAAAATATTTAAAACTGAGAACATGCACATTGCTTTTACTTACATGCATTTAATGGAAAAAAAATTGTCTTCTATTTAAAAAATCATTTTAGATTGCTCCAAAACCATGCAGCTTATTTAAAAAAAAAAAGCACTAAAATGAGGTGTAAAATATCAAAAGAAGCATACCTTGTTTTAATTTTTAAAAATAGATTTGAATATTAATTTGTTTTCTTATTGGCTTAATTATTAAAATGCGAGCAGGAATCAGAAACCACCTGAGCTAAAATCTCTAATTCTGCTGCCTGGAATAATAAGGGGAGAAAAAATATGATAAGTAGTTGTCAATATTAAAACAGGCTGAAGGAGGAAGGCTTCGGGCCTTGTAGTGGGTAGAATGAAACAGCAGATTTGAGTATCCACAATCCTTTCAGTATTAAATTTTCAGTAAAATAAAATTACTTGTATATGAAAACATAGCCTTTCCCCAGCTCTCTTTTTTTTCCTGATCAGCTGATGAAGAGACTAGCAGCTCGCTGCTTTGCTGGCTTGTTAATTTTATCCCCACTAACTGTGATTTCCGATAGCCGGCCTGCTGATAGTGGTAAGGTAAATATCCTTTTTCGTTGCCGTCTTGAAGATTCAGTAGAACTACATCCCAGGCATGTGTAGGTGTGTAACACATCAAAAGCCGGTGTTCTCCGTATTTCTGTGTGCAACTGGGTGCTTGAGAAGAGCAGTACCATTAACTGTTGACAGCCTTGCATGCTGTATTTATTATTAGCATGTTCAGCCTCCAAGATATGCGGGACAATTTCCTTTTCTTAATCTTTGCTTAGCTGCAGTGTGTTTAGCTGTATAGTGGGTGTCCTGCTTTTAGGCAAATGAATATTAATGAAATAATGTGGAGCTTTTTTTCCTTTTTTTCTTTTTCCTTATAACTCATCAGATCTTGCCTCCTTCATAGTGGTTATCTGAACACTGTAGGATCGTGATGGAAATTGTCTTTTGATTATTAAGGCCTAGGCTCAGACGGTCCCTGAGGATTCTGTGTGCATGTTGCTTCTATGGATTTGCACATTGGAGGATGCATAGAAAACATATTTTTTTAAAATCCCACTGGCATTTTCAACATGCCAGGTTGTTTTGTGTTCTGTACCAGGTTTTCTTCACAAAACCTTTCTTTTTCAGGAGGCATTGTATATAAGTGAAAGAAATTATGTCTGAGCTGTAATCACTCTTTATATTGATTGTTATACTCACATGATCATAAATATTAGCCATGTTTGGTGCTGTGGAGAAATGAAGGTAATTGCCTTATGATTAGAGCTCTTTCAGCTACGAGAAAGGATTGATTATCATTTGCATACTGGAGGCAATATTGAGAGGCAGGAGGAACAAATAACAACATCAGTTATTTGGTGTGAGAAAGCAGTCTCAAAATGTAAAGATTTTTTTTTTTTCAAAAGAATTTCTCTGCCACGTTCAATTTTTATCTGGGTTTTGTGGTTTTATGGGGCTTTTTTTTCCAGTTTTTGTTTTCCTTTATTTTTTCTTCTTTTGAGTTTGAGATTTACAAGGGAGGAAAAAAAAAAAAGTTTAAACTTCTGGGTCTGTCACATGGATCTGTTAGCCCTTTATGAACAGGTTTCTTTTATACCTGGTTGTTTTTATAGCTATTTTATTATCTCTCTGCATTAGTGCTGCTGGCTCTGGTTTAAAGCAAGCGTTTGCAGGTAATTGGAAAAAAGTGTGTGTTGTTTGTGAGTGTGTGTTCTTGATCGGATGATTTAAGTGCGTTTACCAAGGAATGTGGCTTTGTACTTTTCTGTTCTCTTGTTTACTAGTTGCTACGTTAGACCGAAAATCTGGTTGGAATTTTGTTCTGTGTTGTGAATTATGAATCAATGGATGTAAAACCCTCTAGAAAAGGTCAAAGATTGTATGATTGTATGGATGTGCTCTTAGGGAAATATTTTCCTTCACCCAGTCCTCATTTTTGTTTACCTTCCCCCTCTTACAGCCATGAAACAGTTAGTTAGGGTCTTGTTCTTCTATGGAGCTACAATTTCGCTTAGATGTTATCAAACATCTTGCACATATAGCTCTTTTAATATGTGTCATATTCTTCTTTATTCAGTGTTTCCGGCCTTCAACAATGTCATTTTGCTTATGAAGCAGACTTGTGTTAAAGATGCATTTTATCTATTAGGGTAGCCTTCCTTTTTTCTCCTTCCTCCACTAATGTCTGCTGACTTTTCCTTTTTTTTATTAGTTGGTTTCATTTTATTCTCATTGTTTAAACGATATATAAATATATATATATATATATATACACACAAAACATGCTTTTTTTTTTTTTTTTTTGTTCTTGGTTATTTTCTTGTCTTGAATTTTTCTCCTTCATTTCCGATCATCAGGCCATCGAAGACGGCAATTTGGAAGAAATGGAAGAGGAAGTACGGCTTAAAAAACGAAAAAGACGAAGAAATGTGGACAAAGATCCTGCCAAAGAAGATGTGGAGAAGGCTAAGAAGAGAAGAGGCCGTCCGCCAGCTGAAAAACTGTCACCCAATCCCCCCAAACTGACAAAGCAGATGAACGCTATCATAGATACCGTGATAAACTACAAGGACAGGTGAGTGTGTGTGCCTTCCTCTTGGTGGTCCTTGGCCCAGGCTAGGAGGGATACTACCCAAACAGAGCAAGATTATGTCCAGTGTTTTGTGTTTTATGGTTTTCTCTGCAAAGGTGTGAGTAACTTTGTACCATGTTCAAAATGGCCACTTTTATTAAAATGTTTCAACAGGTACTAAGACAGTTGGAAATGAGTTTAGGTTATAAAATTAAAAATAGATAGGAAGCAGAGAAGGATTCTTGAGGACCTCCAAAATGCCTTTGTTGACGTGAGAAGGTATTGGGATGATGGAGTGAAATTATTTTTGGGGATTGAATTGTTAGAGGAAGAAGAGTCCTGGTATGTTTAAGATAAATATTTCATGTTGAGCCTCTTTTTAAAACCAAGCGGATGCTTCATTGAAAATACTGTCTCTTCTTTCATTCTGATACTTGAGTTTCTGAGCACTTCTCTGCACCATCTCTCTCTTCTTAATAATACGTGTACTACATAGTGTGTTTTTTCAGCAAATCGTATCTGTTTCATGGAACTTTTGGATGTGAACTTTGAGAAGGCTTTTCTAGATACTCTTCCCAGAACATTTGAAACAATAATTATTTAAAAAACAAAGCGAAGACATTTTAGGGTAGGGTATCAGTCAGTCCTAAAGATAAACTCGTTTGGCTACACTTGGGTTAGTTGATGGTATTTATTGACTTGTTTTCCACTTGTTAACCGTGTAATGATGTTTTCATTGGAAGTTAGCATCTCATTTCAGTTGAACAATTGATAGGAAACAAAACAGACATTTTACTTCTCTAAATAGTGGTGTCAATCAGTTTTTAGTTAATGAAACTTTTTTTTTTTTTAATTCTCCCAAAGGGTGCATCATTCCTGGGGATACTGAAGCATCAGGGTGATGTGTGGAGTGGATAGAGCAAGCTCCTATTCCATCTCCCTGCTCCAAAAATCCATTTAGTATATTGTCATCCCATGGAAGGTGTATCAGATATTAAACTGGTAACAACAGATAGGATTCTATACTTGATCTTAGCCAAAGAGTAGCAGGTGTTTACTCATTTGACGTTAGTTTGACATTAACGAGTGTTGCTCTATACACCTGGAAGCATTTAATGCGAATGATTAAGTTATGTTTTTAGTTTTTCACTGTGGCTTTGTGGTGCATCTATCCTAACAGAAAGGAGAAATTTATTATAAAGGTGAACTAGTATAAAAAGCAAGACCCTTTCCATCATGGGATTTTCTTAAGCCTTTTTGTACCAGATGTTTCCAGAAATGGTGAAAAGGAAGCAGATGTTTGTGAAAGGGTCAGAATTTCTTGCCTCTGCTTACCCACTAGGCCTTTTCAATTCCATGCATACTATTTTTCTTTAAAAAAAAAAAAAAAAAAAAAAAAAGAACATCCTCTTTAAGGATTCTACAGTGACCACAAAGGGAGCCCCATCATATTGGGTTTGGATCAGCTGTTCATTGACATAGCGGAATGGACATGATCCAGGAAAGAAAATTTTACCACAAGCCCATTCCTTGTCCAGAGTGAACATGAAACTTCCTTGTAAACCAAGAATCAGTAACACTCTCTGTCAAGTTTCTGTTCACCCCTAGTTCCACTTGTAGGTTTGCCATAGATCAGAACAGTTTCCAGGAAGGCAGCTTGGATTATGTCTTATTTATCAGCCCCTGATATGAAGAAGACCATTACTGAGTGGAGAGAATCACTCTGCATATACCTCGAACTTTTGTGCCTTTGTGTCAGGGGAGTGTAATATCTGTTTCTCTGGCCAGACATGCCTTGATGGGTGACAGGCATTTTGTTCATTACTTGCTGAATGAGTCTGGGACTGTAGTAATATTAAGAAAGGCCAAAAAAAAAATTAATAATCTTTGGAGATTTAAAAGTTAGGCCTCTAATTCCGAGACTGTGGCTTTGTCTTCCTTTAGTGATGTAAAAGAGGTCATATTGCCAACAGATTATTTCATTTGGTTTGGTGTTGTTGGGTTTTTTTTTTGTTTTTTTTTTTTTGAGGAGGATGGGGAACAAATGCATAAACCTAGAGAGACTTCTTCTAATAACTTCAGGGGTCCTTTCCCAACTTCCTATCTTTCTGAAAAAGCTAAAAATCTGGCAGTGCTCTGCCCAGCTGTCCCTAAGGTAACAATCAGTGGGTGTGAAGAAGTGGAAACCTCTTCTGTTTGGGGCAGCAGGGTCTAGGTTGCCACAGGCCTCATCACTCCCTATCGTCTCTCCAGGATGGAGTGTGCATTGCCAGTTACCTTGCTTTTCACACTAGGCTCACTTCCTTCATCTGTAATACCTGCTGGCTCTGTAGCTGTTTTGAGTGTGTGCCTTCCTGGTGTACACAGCTCTGGGCTGACCACTTAGATGAAAACCATCCCAAAGTACAGAGTGGTGTGAGGTTACAGCCCTTAAACCGCATTGCGTGGTGGTTTAGAGTACGAACTCTTGTCTCTGTTCAACTGCCTGAGTTTGAATCCTGGCACCAGCATTCACTGGCTGTGGGACAATACTTAATCTCCCTAAGCCTCAGTTTCCCCATCCAAAAAAAAAATGGGATGATTACTGGACCCACATCTGTAGTCATTATGAGTCATAGATGAGTTATTATAACTCGGGTTCTTTGAACAGTTTAATGACTATTAATTAGCCTTTCAGGCTATTTGTAGCTAATCAGGCAGGTGAATGGACCTCTGTACATTATAAAGAAGATGTCTTTTCTGGGAGTGGTTTTCATGGTTTTATTTCCAGAAACAGAAAGTGCAGCTTCCCTGGGACGGATTGTTGAGTGTGTCTTTAGCTGTACTGTAGATAAAGATATTGAAATATTTTAGCACACAGATGTTAAGTAGCTTTTCCTCCCATTTTCCTGGTTTAATTTTTTATTTAAATACTTTCCTTTTTTCTTTAAAAGTAGTCTCGCTAAGGCCCATTCTATAAGCTCTCACATTTGGGTACTTTGTGGGGGGTTTGTACTAAACCTCCTACCACTGCGTGTTTCCTGTACATTTCATGTTGATTATCCTCTGGAAAAAGCACTGAACTCTATTTATATTGTGTGTTTCTCTTTAACTTGGTACTCAAGTAGGAGGCTCTCAAATTAGAGGGCCTTAATTAGATACAGTGTCATATTTTTGGTTGGTTTTAGAAAATGCTACTGGGAGATGTACATCTCACTATGTTGAGATTTTTGCACCATTAAAGTCACTTGCTAATATAGTAACTCACCCTACCTGTGAAAGAAGTACCACCTGTACTAGTCTCCCTCCCATCCCTAGTCCAACATTCGGGCTCTGACAGTTGTGTCGATTAGCAGTGTGTTAAATAAGAACTGCCATCTATATTTATCTGATATATAAGAAGAATTAATTAGCTCTCAAGAGACAGGTGTTTAAAAGTTCTTGCAATAACCTAATCGTTTGTACCCTCATATTAATCTGAAATTTAAATAATGATAATTCTAAATTAAAAAAAAACATTCTTACATAATTCTGGGACAGATGTATCTTGTTATTTTTAAAAAGAACTAAGATAATTTATGTGTCTATTTATTGCTTTTGCATTTAGTGCCAGGCCTCCTTTTTTTTTTTTTTTTTTAAAAAAAAGGAGATTACTTTTGAAAACGTGACCAAGAAGAGCCAGTAATTTGGTGTGATTCATAAATGTAAAAGCCTTCTGCAGTAATTGCTGTTGGAGGTAGTGCTGGTCTGTTCCAATGGTTCCCACCATTTTATGGCCCAAAAAGAACATTTTATATTAAGTAGTATTACAAGACTTTGTTTTGACTTGTTAAACATGCTTTGTTTTCTGCTTAAGTAGAAGGCTTTTAAAAATCATATTTTCATTATCATTAATGTTTAACCAAAGACTATTTCTTTGGAAAAAGATTCATTCTGATTTTTATTTTTACCCTTGAAAATTGCCCCTGGGCTGAGATACAGAATAAGGTGATAAAGACCAAGGTTTAGTGGAGTTAACAAAATCTAGAGACACAGCCTGTTGTCACTTGGATAAAAGAAAGAGGGATTCCTAGAGGCAGTGTTAAAGTAGGAAAGGACTTTTAGCTCTGTGTAGTCCAACTTCCCACAACCCAAATGTGTCCCCCAGCACCTCTGACAAATGGCCGTCCACCCTCCATGGGGGCATTCCATCATCTCACTGCTTCAGGAGGTGGTTCATGACACTGAAGGACAGCCCTAACCACATAGTCACTGCTTCCATTAAAATGGATTCCACTCTCCAACTTCTAGCTATTTTTTTCTACTGTGCTTGGGCCTTCAGAGAATAAATCTGTTCTCATTCTTAGAAATGTCCTTTAAAATATTTATGAGCAAGCACATCCACCTCAGGACATTCTTCTTCGGGTTGAAGTACCTAACTTTGCTTTCAGAGTGATGCCTAGACTCTTGCCATGCTGGTCTGCCTCCTCAGGAACATGTTACTCTCTTTGTGTTCCTTTTAAAACGTGGCACCCAAGCTGGGCATGGTGGCAGGCACCTGTGGTCCCAACTACTCGGGAGGCTGAGGCAGGAGGATCATTTGAGCCCAAGGAGTTTGAGACTTGCAGTGCACTGTGATCATCTCTGTAAACAGCCACTGTGCTACAGCCTGGGCAACACAGTGAGATCCTGTCTCAAGCAAAAGAAAAAAGAAAACATGGCACCCACACCTCCGGAGGTATTCTGGCCGCTCATTGCAGGGTGGGTTAGCTTCTTTTGTCTGGATGCCAGGATTCTGTTAACATAATTCCAGAGTGTATTTACTTTTTCTAGCAACCTTGACACAGAGCTAACACATATTGAACATGTGACTTGAAGAACCCTCACTTCTCACCCCAGCACACACAGACACAGAGCTCCGTCCTCACATGAATACTGTCAAGGTTAGCCTTCAACTAAGCATTGGCATTTCTGAACCTACACCTGCTGATCGTATTCTTGTGCCTGTGCAGTGCCTTTTGTTACTTTTTGCCCCATCATTCTTGCCTGTTGCTCTCTGAGTTCTTATTTCTTTCTTTCTTTTTTTTTTTTTTGTCCAGGGCTGGGTTTGAACCCGCCGCCTCCAGCATATGGGGCCAGCACCCTACCCTTTTGAGCCACAGGTGCCGCCCCTGAGTTCTTACTTCTTAAAAAATAATTATGTTTACTTATCTTTCTATGTTTTTGTCATCTGTAAATTTGATGTCAGCTATGACTGAAAAGTTTCTAGGGGACAAAGGACAGGTCTCTATGACAGGCCCCTGAAAATCAGGTCGACACAGCTATTTGAACCGGTCATCCTAAATGTTGATTGACCATCAGTGAGCTCACATGGCCATGCTCTCCTGTCACCCACATTCGTCCTTTCTCAAGGTTTGCAAGAAAGGCTAGAACCAAGATACACCAGGCTTGTAGCCTCTCCTAGGGATCAACCTAGAAACCCTGCTGAAAACCTGAAATGAGGTTACTTTGCCAGGACGTTTTCTGAGAGACCTCCTGCTGGTACTTAATGATGTTATTTATCTTTTCTAAATAGCCCCGTGGCATCTGAATAATTCCCTCTAATTTTTTACAGAGGGTCAACATCAAGCATCACCGTTTCGTTTCTCATTTTGAAATCGGGACTTTTGCTTATCTCTAGTCTTCTGATTCCATTTCTGTTCTCTGTGATTTCCTAAGCATTATTGGCAGAGGCGATCTGCACACTCTTTGAGGATGTAATTAGTTCGCAACTGGACACTTGAACTTATTTGAAGCGACTTGATATGCTCTTTCTATCACCTCTCCCATCAGAAGCTTTTGTTCAGCGTTTATTAGGCCTTGCTTTTCAAACCAAAGACTATGGAAACAGAGTGTGAGTAGGGTGTCCTCACCTCCTCCCGCTCTCCCAGTTGTTGGAAGACACAGGCTTTGAAGGAGCAGCGCACAGGAAGACTAACCTTGCCATCTGTAAAGGGTTTGGAGATCAGGTCCGGCCTTGAAGATGGCTGCCAAGAGGTGGGCAAAGGAGGTAGGGGATGCCCTCTGGCCCACCCAATCCGTGCACGCAACCCCTGCACCCAGTGGGGCGCTCCTGCCATCCTGGCACTCTCCCCCCAGCAGTGAATATGTTCTTGTCCTTAATAAGCTCTGCCGGTATGGTAGAAATTGGGGTAAACTTCAGCTTGTTCTGAACTTAATTCTCCTCACATTAGAGAAAATCATTCATTCTTTCAGGAAATACTTCCTGCATTGTTGTCTTATTTCCAGCCCTACACTGCCAGGGCCCACCCTGCAGTGGAGAAGACAGCTCTCTACTGGGTATTGCTGAATGGGCAGGCAGCCTGGGGAATTATACAATTCCCATACCCACCAGAAATAATCTATAGCGTTTTCCTTATTTTGAATAAGATTGAACTACTGTTATTAAAGCTGCCATATACTCAACCCATTCTCCAGAAGGGCTGGGTTCTTATTTTAAAATGTTTCCCAGGCCGTATCTCCCAAGTGCTTCACTTGAAGTACATTTAGGTATTTACTGAGTTGAAGGCTTCCCCACATTGATGGTCATCTGATGGACTCTTCATTTTGGTGTTCATGGTGTTTGTTTTGGCTGCCTTCCTAAGATACGTCAGTGGTAACATACGTTTTTAAAACCAAATCCTTGTCCTTGTTTTTTATGTATTCATTTATTTATTTTTGAGACTGAATCTCATTTTGTTACCCTGGGTAGAGTGCCATGGCATCATAGCTCACAGCAACCTCAAACTCTTGGGCTCAAGCAATTCTCTTGCCTGAGCCTCCTGAGTAGCTGGGACTACAGGTGCCCACCACAACACCAGCTATCTTTAGAGAGGAGATCTTGCTGTGGCTCAGGCTGGTCTCCAACTTGTGAGCTCAGGCAATCCACCCACCTCAGCCTCCCAGAGTGCCAGGATTACAGGTGTGAGCCACCACACCTGGCCCTCATGTTATTTTTTAGTTCTTTATTTTCTGTTGTCTTGTTTTTAGATCTTTTTCATTTGTACTTCCTTTTTCTAATTTTTTATTTTGAGGCAGAGTCTTACTCTATTGCCCCAGGCTAGAGTGCTGTGGTCTCAGCCTAAGTCACAGCAACTTGAAACTCTTAGGTTCAAGTTATCTTCCTGTCTTAGCCTCCCAAGTAATTCAGACTACAGGTGCCAAACCCAGCACCCAGCTAATTTTTTTAGTTTTTTTTTTTTGGCAGTTTTTGGCTGGGGCTGGGTTTGAACCTTCCACCTCTGGCATATGGGGCTGGTGCCCTACTCCTTTGAGCCGTAGGTGCCACCCTAATTTTTTTAGTTTTAGTAGAGATAGGGACTGGAACTCCTGAGATCAAGCAGTCTTCCCAGCTGGGCCTCCCAGAGTGCTGAGATGACAGGTGTGAGCCACCACACTCGGCCTGATTTGTACTTCCCCATCCCCCCTGCCCCTAGCCAGTCAGATTGCTGACCTATGTGTATTCCTTGTCAGAATGATTTGAACTTTTTCTGCCAGAGTTTATTTGTTCAGAACCTCACATCTCTGTTGAATTCTAGTCTCTGTTAGTCTCAGATCCTAGCACTATGCCTTTCTTTGAGTTATTTACAACCTGTTCTAGAAAGTGTCTGAGATGGCATCTGTAGCTGCTGGGTTTCTGTTCCTTCACTGATAAACTGCTGTGAGATGACATGGTCTCCTCTAGCTTCTGTACCCCCTTGATCAATACCAGCATCATCCCAAGGTCCTAAATGTGAAAGAGTGAATGGCCATGTGCCTTATTGGTGACACACGTTCAAGTACAGAGTCCCCTCAGCACACCCAGCAGTGTCTCCCAGGCTCCCTCCTCCTGCCTTTGCACACACACACTGTCTTCATGAGGCCCTTCCCAGCCTGGCCCCACTGTGGTGCTGTCAGCGTGCCCGGCCTCGGGTCTCTTCTCTGAGGCACCTGTCTGGTGCTGTACCTCTGAAGAACTTTCTGTAGCTTCCCATCGCCTGCCTGGTGATTCTCAGACTACTGAGCATAGGAGAATTGTCCTAGCACAGTCTGCACCTGAAGACTTTCCCAACTTCTTTTTCTAACATGCCCCTCCCAGCTCTCCTTATATTTCTGACATTTAAGTAATTCTGTATGTTTGAAATATACATGGACACTGTCATCCCTCTAGTCCTTGGTTAATGCTTTTTTCTCTCTGCACCTCCCTTCCCCTCTACACTCTAAGGCAGAATGGGGTGGTGGCCTTGAGGGAGGATTTGGAAGTGGCTGAGAGTAGGATGTGTAATACCATAGGGTGCCGCCGGCACCTGGAGTAAGGTCTGGAGGGTTTGGAGGGCTTCCCGGGATCCATCAAACCTGACAGCTGCTTCCCTCCCACCACACAAAGGGACACCAATTTAGCAGCTTCAGAAGTCCTCAACTGAAGAGGCTTCCCCTGAGGTCTGTAGAGGGCCTAAGACCTCAGGTGCTGGTTTATTTTCATTTCCACTTGAAGATCGTGGATTCAGTGATCTATTCAAAAAGAATAGAGTTCTGGGAAGCAGAGCCACTACTTAGATGGCATACAGAACCCGAATTCGCTGGCACTCGGACGCATGTTACGTAGCCTCTTTGTGCAGGCTACAGTAACAAGGCACTTTATCCCATTTAATTTTCACAACAGCTTTCTGTGGTAAGTATTATGCCCATTTTACCAATGAGGAGCTAGAGTTCTGTAGGCCAATGCTCCCGGTTCAGGCTCGCATACACCCCTAGCAAGTGGTTGCCTGTCTTCCCCTATTTCTGGAATAATGAGTGGGACCTGTGTGAAGGGAAATGGGACCAGGGCAATCGACATTTCTGTGTTTGACAGAAGCAAAAGTCCCAGAGAGGTTGGGAAATCCAGTTTTCCCCTCTTTTTGGAGAACTCTCTGTTTTTTTTCCAGAATGAGATTCTAAACATAACCCCATGTGATCTTCCAACAAGGCAGGTAGGTGAAGAGACTGAGGCTTGGAGAGTGAAGTGACTTACACCAGGTCACTCAGCCTAGGAAGGAGGTGCCGGGCAGGACGCGAACCCAGGTCTTCTGACTCCAGTGTTCTTTCTACTCTACCACAGGTGTAACGTGGAGAAGGTGCCCAGTAATTCTCAGTTGGAAATAGAAGGAAACAGGTCAGGATCTGTCTTGTATTCCCATGTCTCTAAACTCAGGTATCCCTTGGTACATGAAATAGACTGACTTGTAGAATCAGGCTTGGGAAGCAGATTTCTCCATTCACCTCCTTCTCACCCCTACTTGGAGCCTTGGAGCGGGGGATGGAAGCACAGTATTCTTAAGCAGCTGTCATGGCTTCTGAAGGTGTGCTGTGTTTTAACCTTGGTGTGTCTATACCTGCACTTCTTACAAAGGTGTTGGGAGCTTCCCGAAAGCCTGCCGTACCGCAACACCACGTGTGGAGATGGGTTTCTGTCCCTTCCCCGCTTCCAGAGCAGCTTCTGCTGTCTGTTCTGCTGGCTCTGTAACTCTGTGCTGTCTTGGTTTAGAAGCTTGCTGCTCAGCACCTGTGGTGGCTTGCCCTGCAGGACGGGAAGCGTGAATGTTCACCCCGCGTCTGAAAGCTCAAGTTGATCTCAGAGTGCAGAGGGCGGTTGCCGAGTCTCCTCCTGTTTGTGCAGTGGTGCTGGGTTTCAGGGTGTGACTTCTTCTCCTACCCGTTGTGTGTGGTCCTCAGCATCCTAAGTCAGTCTGTTTAACTTCTGTGTGGCTTTGTTTCTACTGGGGGGAAAACAGAGGTGCTTTTCTCCTGGGATATTGTAAGAATTTGATGTTGGTTGAGCTAGGGAATTGGATGTACATAAAATACTAGAGCTAAGAGTTGTTATTAATATATCAAAAACAACATTTCTTTCCTCCCTTCAATTTCTACTTTTCAGAAATACTGATACAATGCTTTCTCATCCACATTCCAATAACATTTTTGTTTTTTGGGGGCCAGGGCCGGGTTTGAACCCACCACCTCCGGTATATGGGGCTGGCGCCCTACTCCTTTGAGCCACAGGCGCCTCCCGCCAATAACATTCTTTACAGCCTTTTCCCCCACCAGTGTAGGATCCAATGTAGGGAAAAAGAACTGAGGCTGTGTCCTGTATTTCAGAATGAATACTGATCACCAGTTGTGGCATTCTTCTTTATTTAAGCAGATAATAAAATAAGAGCGATTTATACCTACCCATTTTTGGTGGAGATGAAAGTATTAGGCAAGATTGTCAAGTTTTGATTTTTCTTATTATTGTTCGGTAAACAATAATTATTCCTAGAAAACAGGCCCGCAAACTGTAGTGTCTACTAAGAAACGTCAAGAATCATTTTCTGGTTTTGCCATTATGAGAAACCACTCAGTGTGGATTTGAATTTGATGATTGAAACAACCAACACTCGTCTGTAAGTTTGTGTGGTGTAAACAATGCACCAAACTGGGTAAACGCTTTTACCTCTGTGCCTAGAAAGGAAGCCTTCTGATCTAAACAGCATGGATGGGCTAAACACCCACCCTAGTGAGTGGCACACACTTCACTCCCCTTCCCCGGCCCCTCTTCTGTCAAATGGTCATGTGACCATGAAAAGCAGATTAATAACTTCAAAGGCTATTGCAAGTCTCCAGTTTCATGCCTGGGCTTTTCAAGGGAAGATGATGTGACCATATGTAGTTAGGACCTACATAAATCCATTTTCACTAAAGACACACTTAAGCTGTCATTTCCAGAGGCCGTAGCAAGGGACTGGCGCTTGCCTACTCGGGGGTCTCTGGAGTCTGTCTCATCTCTGTCTGCCTGTCACCCATGCTTCCTTTTCCCATAAACTTGAGCCCACAACATGGTGTACAGGGATTGTATTATGACAAGTTAACCCTTCCTTCAGAGCAGTTTGGTTTTGTTTCTTTTTTAAAGTCCTTTCTTCATATATTCAGTAGCACTGAACGTTTTCTGTGTCTCAGTCTCTGTGTACATTTTGAAAATAGTAAAAAATTAAATGATGCATTTTATTTTATTTTTTTATTTAGAGACAGAGTCTTACTCTGTCGCACCGGAGAGAGTGCTGTGGTATCAGCAAGCCCACAGCATCCTCAAACTCTTGGGCTCAAGGCCTCTTGAGTAGCCTCCTGAGTAGCTGGGACTATAGGTACCCGCCACATCACCCCACTAATTTTTCTCTTTTTAGTATAGATGAGTTCTTGCTCTTGCCCATGCTGATCTCAAATGTCTGAGCTCAAGGGGGTCCTCCTGTCTTGGCCTCCTAGAGTACTAGGATTACAGGCATGAGCCACGCACCTGTCCACAAATGGAGTACTTTAAGAGCTATGTATACAAATAAGCACCTGGTATGAAGAAGGTGTATGGACAGCAGGATGGGAAGAGTGTCTCATTGGCTGTGGGCAGAGTGGGAATTTCCTGAGCAGACTGTGTGAGGGGAGGATGGTGGGCGAGGCAGAGGCACTCAGTGGCCTGAGTGTGTGGGCAGCCATGGAGGCATGGAAAGCAGGCTGCCCTGGAGAACACACATATCTCAGTGTGAGCAGGTAACTGGGGACCAGGAGGGTGACAGTCTAGGTGAGGCTGGAGGAAGCAGCAGAGCAGATCCCAGAGGCCCTAAACACTAAGTCAAGGAATTCTTGCATTCTTTTTAGGACTGGAATCTCCAGGGCACTCTCTAGTCACTGCAGTGACTGTTAAGAACACTCTTTTGAGAAGACTGATGGAGGGCACACCTGAACTCTGGGTGTGCACGTACAGTGAGAAGGAAGAGAGGTGACACCCTGGCAGCCAGAATCAGCTCTGCAGGGGAGAGTGGGGAGCCTGGAGGGGATCATGGAGACACAGGCAGATTCCTATTCAGAAATGTCACTCTCATAGTGTGTGAAGGACAGATTGAAGGGGGCAGTTAGAACGATGTTGTTTGGTATAGAAGGAGATGTCCTTAAAGTAAGGACGTGGCAGTGGGTAGGAAGACAAGGAATAAATACTCAGAGATACGAGTGACAAGACTCAGGAGGAGGGTGGATGTGTGAGGAGAAGGGGAACACGGGCAACTCTACCATCTCTGCCCTGAGTGATCGGTCAGCAGTGGTGCCATTTACGGGAGTATAGGTAGAGGGACAGTTGGCATGTGTGAAGGCATTGTGTGTACATGTGTGCTCACACGTGTAAGTGTGTGTGTGTTTTCAGGCCCTTATACTCAATCACAAGATGGCTGGGTTCTCTCCATGGCTATTAACAGCCTTGAACGTTGTGATTATGTTGTTAGTATTGACCGCCCCTTCAGGACTAGCCAACGAGCTCTTTTAGACAAAATTTATTCTTAGCATTCTTGGCACCAGACATTCCATATTTCTTTAAATGAGAGAGAGAGAGGCTGTAACAATGGCTCTCAAGCCCAATCACCTTCACATTTAGTGGCCCTAATTCGATTACAGTGAAATTGCCGTGAAATAGCAGTGTGACCAAGTTGATCCACTTTTAGGGAATTTGAGTTGGAGGAGAACAGCCTTTCTTCCTTCATGCTGTTTTTCCCCTCCTTGGACTCAGCACAGGGTTGACGTGCAGCCAGGGGAGGTCGGTGCCTCACTCATCGTCTGGGATGGCGTTTCCCAGAGGTGGTCGTCCCCCTTAAGTCCTGTAGTTCCTTCTTGGAGATTCCCAGTATGGTCAGAGGCTCTGGGACATCTTGCTATAAAGACAGATGTTTAACACTGTTTAACCCACCATTACCCAAACTCTTTTGAAGAACGATCCCTCTTTTCAGGAAACTCTGTTAGTAATTCGTTAAGCCAGTGTTCTGTGGAGCACACTTTGGGAAATGCTGAGTTAGAGCTCAACTATTACATTTAGTCCGGAGAGAATCTGCTTAAGGAGGTGTGGATTCCAGGACTTTATTTTGCCCTCATTGCAAATATTGATACTTTAAATGTTTACTGGAACAGGCTGCCGTGACTCCTGGGGACTTGACACTTATTTATGGTGCTTAGCCAATTATACCCACATACAGCAGGTGGGCAGCCTGCAAATAAACTTAGTCCATCTGTTTTCTAAGGCACAAAAGTCCTCCCCTTGGCTTCCAGCATTAGCCTGGCCCCCAGTTCCCTCTCCCCAGGGTCTCGGCCTCTTAAGCTCCAGGCCAACACCAGCAGAGATTGACCCCTCTCTGAGGGAGGGGACCGAGTCCTCGCTGGAAATAACAAAACAGATTTTCTTACAGAGCTGACAAATTGTTTTCCAAACCACTCTACAAACGCTCTGATCAAAAATGAATTGCCCTGAAAAATAGCAGTTATTTGGATATGGGTGTCCTCATATATTTGTGGGGTAAAAAAATCTGTCTCATTCCTTCAGAATCATACCTAATGTGTCTTCCTTAAAAATTTACCAAAAGGGCTGTTGCAGGAAAAGCAGGATTTCGAAGGTGCCTGCCATGACCCACCGCTTAACAAAATAGCGTGTGCAACTTGGGCACAGATGGAAGGGCATTTGATTTTGTTTGTCTGTAAGAGCTTTGTGCTTTTGAGTTTGGTCACAATTCAGCCAAAAGCTTTCAAGCACTTTTACCATTAAGAGGTGAGAACTCAGGAAAGGATCAAAGGACTATTCCACGGAGGGGAAAGTAGGTCCTTCTGTTTCTAAAGGGAAGGCATTCTTTGCATCACGAGCAGGTGAGGTGACAAAAGCTGGTGAAATGGTTGGCCAAAGAAGCAACAGGCCGTTCAGCCATCATCATCATCATCTCACTTACAGGCAGTGAGAATTCCATACCTTGATCTGCTATTGTGAAATGTCAGGTGAGACAAAGAGGGTAAGAAACCAACATTCCCGAGTCAGTATTTCCAAAAGTCAAATGATTGCTGGGTAGCCTTTGAAAATCTCTCTTCAAAATGTTCCCCCCCCCCCCACCGCAAAAGATAAAAACAACAATAATAATAATACTATCTGAATCTCACATACTGTTGCAAGCACCTGTGATTTATAGTAATAAATCCAAGGAGAGAATCCTGAAGAAGTAAATAGGAACTTTGTAGATTTCAGTGCTTGTAATGTATGAAATAAAATTTTATGTAATTATTTGGCCTGACATGGTAGAGTTAAAAAAAATAAAAAAGGCCAACTAGTGAAATGTGCTGTTTATGGTGATATAAATCAAAATTGGGCGTATGACCCTTAGGCATCATTTTCCTGGGAAAAATTAAATTATACTGTTTTCAAAGAAGGTAACCTAATTAAAGTGTTTGAGACTTATTTTATTTATGGATAATATGTTTTTAAATTACATCCAATTGTAAATATTCCTTTTGTGGAATAAGGGTACATTATTATTGTTAGGCTTTGGCAGATTTCCTTCTGGTCCTTTTTTTATGCCTTTTAAAAAACTTGGTTGAAGTCTTACCATACCTGCCAGTCGATATCCTGCCTGTATTTCTTTTTTTCCCCTTTTATGACGTAGGCAATTTTTTCCTTCTTTTAAGCATATAGTTTTAAAATAAATAATTTTAGATTCTCTAACATTCCATTATTAGTCCTTTCTCCAACTGCTAAGCATTTTGGCTGCTTTGTATTATTTCATTATTTTAAATAATCCTGTAATAAACATCTTCAGATATATATATAAAGCTTTGGTCCGTGTTTCAGCCTCGAGCAGATTACCAAAAGTAAAATGAGGTCTCAGAGGGTGAGTGTATGTAAGACTCTGGATGAAGTCTCGGTGCTTTTCTTTCCCAGAGATGGGAAAGAAGTCGAGAGAGTTCTTTCTCATCTCCTAACACGGGGCATTCACTTTGCATGAACCTGATGCAACCTTGTTTTTTTCTGATTAACTCAGGGGCATTATATATTCACCATTCTTCATGATCCACCAATTCCATTACCCACTCTGTTTTGTTGTTGCTTATTCCCTTCAAGAGTCTGGGAGATAAGATTTCCAAGCTTGTTAGAAATTATCACCAATGAATACTCATTAAGAGTGAGGAGATAAGCCATCTCGGTAGCAAATAGGGAATGCAGGTCCTTTAAGACACCTGATTCATGGCTGGCTCAGGTTTCTTTGAGCTCCCTAGACAAATGAGATACTGCTATGGGCTGAGGAAATTTTTTAGCAGTATGTATTCAACTTCATAGGAGCCTGCCCCTAAAACCTACTGCCCTGTAACGTTGACCCAATTTTTAAAGTTTTCTTCTCAAATGATTTCCTGTGTTTGATTCCTTTAGGACTGTGATAACTTTTCTGTGAAATCTTTCTATCCCCAAGTGGGTATTCTACAGCATGACATCATTTTCTCACCGAGGCAAGGTAGTCTTTACCTTCATTAATTAATGTAAACAAAACTTCCCTCAGCTTTGGTTAAGATCTCTCTTTCAGAAGTATCCAGTAGGAATTCTTATCAACAAATCAGCTTGAGCAGGTGAAAAGAAAAATTATAAGACAGGGAAAAAAAAAAAAAAAAAGAAAGAAATCCTCACCAAATATCAGTCTTGGTTTGGACTCGGAAAAAAATCATCCAAAGACATATAACAGTATAACAGCCGGTATTTTAAAGGCGTGGCCTTCATAACTAGCAGATCGGTCTTCAGCACACCTGTAAGCTTGAAATGTAATGAAAGGTAAAGCTGACATTATATATAGTTGGTAAGGTAAGCGGTCACCATTTGAGAGTCAGAGTAGCATAGATGTGGAATTATTCCTTTTGGTTTATGGAGGTAATGAAGAAAAAAATTGGTTCCCAGATGAAATAGAAGAAATTGAATCTCAGTGGTGCGGGTGTGTCTAAGCTGTGCACACAGGTTGCAGTCCCCCACTTACATGTGGTTTGCAGGGCTTTTTCATCCCACATACTGAGTCATCATGGCCGCATCTGTCTCTATGCCCTTTTACTTCTGTGAAGAGGTGCCCACTATGACCTTAAAACCTTGAGTCCAATGTGTCCCTTTAAATTTGCATTTCAGGTTACACTCCTCCCTCGCCTGCCCTGGGTCTAATCAGAGTCACACTTAGTCTGAGGTACCTGGTTGCACAAAATCGATCTGAAATCACAGACCATCTGTGGACTGGGGTGTGGGGGGCCCCACTTTTGTCCTGGGAAGCAGTGTGCTCTGAGGTAACAATTTATACTTAGGCCTTCTATTGTGTAAAATGACAGAATGGAAAATACCTTGGGGTAGGATAAGCATTTCACCAGAAACAGAACACCTTCTGTAAACCATTCTACAATTAGTCCATTGTTCTCTGCTTTAAAAAGGGGGAAAAAAACTAACATTGAAAAAAAAAAACTCATTTGAAAAGGTATATTAAAAAAGCCTTTGCTTGGCTCAAGTTTGAAAAAGAAATGCCAAGAATTCAAAACTCTATGAAGCTGTTTCATTTCCCCTTTTTTGTTTATTTGTTTTACTTATTTTTAAATGTGTAACTTAGGAGAAAGTAACTTACTGTAGTGATGCTTTGTCCTGCGACCTCTGTGCATTCTGTAGGTGACATAAAAGCTGAAAGCAAGCTAAGGACTCTAACTTCCTGCGAAATGGAGCCTCAGAGCCCGTTGTTCTGATGGAGAAGCAGGAGGAGGGTTTGACGTGTGTGAGATATTCTTACCCCGTGGGGAGGAGAGAAAACAAGACAAACATGGAAGAATTAAGTGAGGGGCTTGAGAGTTAGTGTAATATTCAGGAAAATTTCCTCGGTTTTCATGGAGAATAGGTTCTTAGTCCTGGATGGATAATGAAGTACAGAGAACTCCTCCCAGCCACTCAGTGAGAAATGGATCAGGCCTAGAGACCTGGTCATAAAAAGGGGCAGGAGACAGCACTTGGGGGTACACGGAAGAGAAGCTATCCTGTCCAGATGCGAAACTGGTCAGTAGTACAGGTTGGGTTTGCAAACAGTAAGGACATATCCTGGAGGGCTTTGGAATCCAGCCTGAGATACTTGAATGAGGATGACGCAAGCAACATAGTCCCCAGAAGGCGTCCTTAGTTTGCCCTTGTCCTTTACTCTTTTTTTTTTCTTCAGATTAATATGAGGGTACAAATGATTAGGTTACACTGTTTGCATTTGTTAGGTAAAGTTCATGTTGTAGTTAAGCCCTTTCTTTTTTACAGTTTTTGGCTGGGGCTGGGTTTGAACCCGCCACCCTCTGGCATATGGGGCCAGCGCCCTCCTCCTTTGAGACACAGGCACCGCCCTTTCTTTACTCTTAGGGCAGGAAAAGAGAAAGTGGAGTAGAGGTCTTTCTTAAGTCCACTTGAGCCTGGGAGGAGGGGAGAGAGAGTGAGGTGGATGGGTGGAGGGAGGGTGATTGGAGGGATCACCTCTGTGGTTGATCTTTCAAGGTTACAAGTAAAAGGTTACAAGTGAATCTTTCTAAAAGTAGACTATAAATGTCTTAACACAATAACTAAGAAAATGACATAAAGGCTATGTTAACCAGTTTGATGAAAATATTTCAAATTGTGTATGAAGACACCACACTGTACCCCATGATTGCATTACATTTACATGTACAGAGCTAACATTTAATAAAAAAAAATTTACAAAAAAGTCCACCTGAGCCTTTATTTTTGAAACAGAATAAATTCTGTTTCTCATTTTATAGAATTGGCCCCAAGTCTCAAAGCATTCAGCTCTCTCGTTTATGAACCTAGACAGCTCTGGATTCATCTGCTTAGAAGGTGTAGAATTCCTAGGGCCTGACTGAGTTCAGAGACACCAGACCAAGATTATTTTAGCCATTTTGCTCCTTAGAGCTTTATTACACTATGGGTCCAAACTGCTTATTTTTTATTTTACCAGTAGCGCAGTTGGAATTAAGAATATGTCCATCACAGGTGTAGGAAGCAAAGATGTGCTGTAATCCGTCAATAGAAAAATGACACCATCTGTTGGCAATGTAGAAAATGACACCATGGTGTTATTGAAGGGGGATCTGGTGTTAAATCCACAATTACAAAGAGGTCTGACTTTGGGGTGGCTGCTAGGTTATGGAGAGTGCTAATTACAAAGAAGTCGCTTGGAGCAACAGAAAAATTAATCTCTATAAATTACTTTCCTTGCATTTCACATGCTCCTTTTTTAAACAGGTAAAATGTTTGAGTATATAAATCTCAGAATGGTAGAAAAAGGTTAGACTAGAAATTGAGGTGTTGAAAGTGACAGTCAAGAGTTTTCTCCGTACACTACAGGGTGGTGTGAGTTATGGAAGTACGAATGCATTTATTGACCCGAAGGGGGTGGAGAGGAGGGCTGGTTGAGAAGACAGACGGGAGAGCACCTTGGATTTTATTACAATAATCTAAAAATCCAATTCCCTAGTAAACTGCAGACTTCTTAAACCTCTTGTTTGCCCCTGATTTTAGGATTCATGAGGCCCATATATGCATTAAAAAATAAAAACAAAAACAGTGACCAGTATCAAAGAAAAACTAGCCCATTCTTTTGGCAGTAGGAGATTTTCAGTTAATTTATGCAGGCCCCTTTGCACTTCAGCAGTTTCCCCACTGGTTGCTAAGCAACCATTTGAGTTACTGCGCATGCCTTTTTTATGATAACTGTCATTATGATTACTTTTTAATTATACAACTGGGACCATGGATTAAAACAGCATATTGTCACTTATGCTTTGCTACCGCCTTCTAGCATTCTCACAAACTCCTAGAATCACCTCCTGAAATTTACATGACAGTGATTTATGATTTTTTGATATGTCTGTCTTCACAAAGGAAGTAAAAATGGCATCGTAAGGGGAGCAAGATTTTTGTGAAAAATGACTATACCACGCATCGCAAATCATTATTGATCTGGGTAGGCCAGATCAGAGATTAGGATCTTGAACCTAAATTATGAATGTCTTTGTTCCTTTAACCATGTCTGCTTCTAAGAGATGTTAAAAGCTTAGATTGCTTTGTAGCCTGTGTTTCAGATTCACAAAATGCTAAGCGTTTGTTGCTATTAAACCTGCTTTCAAATAAACCTACCACAAATTTGGGGGGAAGGGACAAGCACCAATCCCGGAAACACAAGGCATCTAAATTTGCTAAGTATATTCTTTCTTGGCCCAAATTTCTCCACACACACAGAAAGGCAGTTAAGCAAGATGAAGGGGTTCCTCTGGCAAATAATAATAATAAAGGTGTGTGTGGCTCACGGTGTATAAATTACCCAAAAAGGAATAAGACCAAGAAGATACACACCCAAGTACATACAAAAGCTTTTCATTTGGGAGTATATTCTAACCTATTTTGAATTGCTTTGTAAACATAAAGTGAATTTGAAGACAAAGGAGTGTGGAAATAAAGTCTGTCAGGTTTTTTTTTTAAACCAATTATTCATTTACAAACAAAATGTTTGGCTGAATAGGATATTTTAAATATTTCTATCAAAATGAAGAGCTATATTTGCTCTGAAAGAGAAACCCACAGTGGACTACCCTTATCATATGTGTAACAGAAGTGAGGCCCAAATTGTATTTGAATGTGACTTTGAAGTTAGCACAAGGGGCATGAATCTCTAGTACATTTGTGGGATTTTCCTTGACTTGAAGAGCCCCATGTCAATATGCAGGGGGTATAATTTGCTTTGTTGCCATTTTCTGAAAAAAATAAATAAATAAAACCTTCCCTCAGTGGTGTTTGATCTGCTCTGTTTTTCTTTGTCTCACCCACCCTACAGTTCAGGGCGACAGCTCAGTGAAGTCTTCATTCAGTTACCTTCAAGGAAAGAATTACCAGAATACTATGAATTAATTAGGAAGCCAGTGGATTTCAAAAAAATAAAGGTAGATGTATTGTTTACCCACTTTGTTCTTGAAGTAAACAAAGGAAAGGTGTAAATTCCTTGGCATGGTTCTAGCTGGGACTCAGGGTGGCATCCTGTCTGTCCACTTACAAGGGTCTGCCCCCAGATAGGTTGGGACGTCCCTGTGATGTCGAGAGCTCATATGCTTCATTGCATTTCACTGAAGACCTTTCAGCCTCCCTCCAGTTGCTGCTCTTTTCTCCTATCATATGCTCCTCCCCTCCCCCAAGAAGGAAGACTCATGGGAGGGTGCTCCTGGTGGTGAATGGTACTCCCTGGGGTCATGCAGTCCCCATCCCTGGCAGGACTGGATGGTGTGAAGACAAAGGGAGAATCCGTCTTTATTCACTAAGTAATAATTGTTGCATTTTCCTCTTCCTTTTCCTTTTCTCTATCTTCCTCGAAATTTCCATTAGGAAAGAATCCGCAACCATAAGTACCGGAGCCTCGGCGACCTGGAGAAGGACGTCATGCTTCTCTGTCACAACGCTCAGACGTTCAACTTGGAGGGGTCTCAGGTCTGTCTCCAGCGGGTCTAAAAAGCTCTTAACCTTAGATATGCTTAGTCCTTTTAAGTAAAATATTTCATTTTCTATCCTTTGAATCATTACGCCTACCCGGGCAGAAGGAAAAAGAAAAAAATAAAAGCCTGTCTTTTCAGGTTACCCCTGTAAGTAAATTGAAGCTTGGGCAGTTTCAAATTACTTTTGTACCGTAGCTGTACTAGCTCTTACTCACTCTTCCCTTCAAGGCTTGTCTACTAATTAGAGGAGGAAGTCAAGTAAATCATTTAAGGTAATGCTGAAAGGCTGGCTCTACCACTTTCAATTTTACACAGATTGTGTGTTTGATTATATTTACCTTCATTTCTCTGATTGTAACCTTGAATCAGGAATTGAAACTAGTGTGGTTTAAGACAACACAATACATGGATATTAAAAAAAAGAACTACCTCTAATTGCTTTAAAAAAATCCTTTTTATTAGCCCAATGGCAATTTTCCTGACTCTCCTCCATAATTAGCAAGTCTGAGAGTATGTGAGGGAACTGAATTTATTAAAATAACAAGGGGGAGGACACTTTCACTTTAATTACACCTCAATTACTGTCACCTTTTGAAGGAACCCACTTTTTAAAATCTGTATATCTGGCCTAATGTTCTCCTACCCATGAAGAAGAGAGAAGACACCGTGTCAGTGTGACCCCCACCCAGTGCAAAGTCAAAACACCGTTACATTCCTCTAGGCTTTCTGATCTGACTCTTTTGCCTCCATGTCAATTTCAGTCTTCAAATTGGAGAACATAAGAATTTTGAGAATGTTCCTTGAATAAACTCTGTATGTTTCTACGTTATTAGTAGTATTACCTTGACTAAAATGGTAGGTCTTGATTGCAAGCCTTCTGTGTTCAATAAAGGATGAAAGCCAGGAAGCAGAGAGTACGCAGACGAGTCAACAAAGGGGGTTTTTGTGAATGGCAACGTTGGTCTCTGGATAAATGTTTGGATCCTTAATGTCAGTATAACATTATCATTCAGTCCCTTTCCAGCCCCACAACCTCCTCATCTTGTCTACACTCTGACTGTCTTACGGTCGAAATCAGGTGACAAATGACCTCTGGATTGGTTGCCCTCCCAGTTCATCTGGGGTACTGGTTTGTCTTTCACTAATCACCTTCTTACCTTACCCAGGTAGTGCCCCCTACCCCAGCTTGCAGGCTCCCCGTGCACCATGCAGAATGAATTTCATCTCTGGAGACTGCCGTCTGAAGTCTCCCCTATGTATTCAGCTTCATTTCTTACTTGCTTCTCCTCAGACTCAACAGTTCATAGTCCATCTGGATTGACACCATAAACTGCTCTCTCAGATGCACTTCTAACTTTTTAAAGACCATTTTATATTCATGTGCAGTTGTAAGACATAATAAATATGGAGAGTTCCCGGGTACCTTGTGCATCTCCACAAGATAGTAACATCTGGCATAACACAGTACAGTATCATAACCAGGAGACTGGCAGTGATGCCGTCCCAGGTGCACCTTTCATGTTCTCATTTCCTGAGAATCTCCTCCTCTTTCTCACTCCAGTAGAACCTTCCTCACTGCTAAGGTCCAGTTCAACTCCTATGTCGCTGGTCCATTCTGCCCACCATCCTCCGGTGGCTGCATCCCACAGTGTTTTCTGTCTCTCTGTCTTGTGTTCAGTCATAGTTGCTGCCATTATTGTTCATTTGTTGCTTATCACAAGCTGCTCAGTCATCTTTTCAAGTGTGGGTCATCTTTACAATAAAGGAATATATTCCTGGGGAGCAAGGACCATTTTTTTTCCTTTTAAGTTTTTTATAAATTGTGCTAAAAGGACATAACATAACATTTCTCATCTTAATAATTTTTAAGTGTATGGTTCAGTGGTAAGTATATTCACATTGTGTAACAGATATGTAGAACTTTTTTATCTTGCAAAACTGAAACTCTTCTGCCTATTAACTAACGACCCTCATCTTCCCCTCCCCCAGGCTTTCAGAATCTATGCATTTGCTTGCTTTATAGATAGCTCATAGAAGTGGAATCATATAGTATTTGCCTTTTTGTCATTGACTTGTGTACTTATGGGCTTGGCATAATCTCAAGTTTCATCTGTGTGGTAGGATGTGACAGGGTTTCCTTCTTTTTTGAGGCTGAATAATATTCCATTACGTTCATCCATCCATGGCTGCTTGGCTTGTTTCCATCCATTGACTATTTTGAGTAATTTCCACCTGTTGGCTATCGTGACTAATACAACGAAAATGGGTATGCTCGTGTCTTTTCAAGATCTTGCTTTTGACTCTTTTGGATATATACCCAGAAGTTGGATTGCTGGATCCTAAAGTTCTAGTTTCAGTGTTTTAAGAAAAAGGATCACTCCTGAACTTTATCTGAGCACTACCTAGGCTATGCTTAGGTATGTATACATACTAAAAATAAACTGTGATAGGATAAGTATTGGCTGGTACTGAAAAACTAGGTTATAGAGAAGAGCCCACACTTTGCTAGGGGAATTGCATTTTAAAGAAGGTTGCTTTACCACAGTATTACTACAGTGTTTGATAGAATAATTCAAATAAGAAATGTTTTTTTTTAAATACTATTTATGTGGTCCAGGAGGAGGATATCTTATCCACTGTTCTCCTCCAAGTGCATGCACACACACTTTGAAATCATTTCAACTACATTCAGACATTCTACTGTAACAGTATGTATGCCTGTGTTTGGGTTTTGTTGTTTTGCTATTGAGTTTTGATGTAGGCATAAAAGCCATGGTGACACTTCTACTAAAATCCATGTAAGATGCAGCTGGTGTGTTGCATACGGAAGAGCTCACTGCAGTGGTGAGTCTCAGGCCCTCAGCTTGCAGCTCTTAACAGGTGCCACTTTGCCCATTTAGATCTACGAAGACTCCATCGTCTTACAGTCAGTGTTTAAGAGTGCCCGGCAGAAAATTGCCAAAGAGGAAGAGAGTGAGGATGAAAGCAACGAAGAGGAGGAAGAGGAGGATGAAGAGGAGTCAGAGTCTGAGGGTAAGCCCCAGCATGGGGTTCTTCCACAGCTTTGCCCGTTCTCATTAGCACGGATGTTTCTATAGATGCAAATGTAAGAGACTTAGAATTGGGTGTCCCTGTATTCAGATCCTTAGCCCATTTTGTCCTGGGTGAGCAAACGTGGGTCATGTGTTTAATCCTAGTCTGTAAAACTGAGGGAATAAAAATGACCTCCAACCATGTAAAACTTCAGCACAGGGCCAGCTTCCTAATACCCGGCTTCCTAGTTTGTAAAAACTGACGGAATAAAAATGACCTCCAACCATGTACAACTTTAGCACAGGGCCAGGCTCATGGCAAACATGCCCTTACTGTAACCTTTGAATGTTAATAAAGATTTTCTGTCCACACTACTGTCAACATCTATCCATGCTTAAGCACAGTGGTTCTCAAACCTGGGTTTCTGGGTTCTGCCCACAGTATTTCTCACTCAGTAGCCTGTGATGGGGTCTGAGAATAGGCAAGTTCTCAGGATATTTCTGCTGCTAAGCCAGGGACTTCACCTTGACAGTTATTTTCTAAGGCAGTGATTGAAACCGAACTGGCCCTGTGGGCTATTTTATCACAGAATTTAGGAGGGGGTTTTGCTTTGTTTTTTGGTGAGAGGATACTGGTTGCTGTCTGTTATTTAAAACTTTAATAGTTTTTCTCATCATGGATTTTTTTGGCATAAATTTTGAATTTTTGAAAATATTCCATTAGAATATTATTTGATGACTGCATTCAGGTTTCGCTTAAATTTCACACCCAAGGGAAGTGCCTCCGTTGTTCTTCTCCAGTACCCCCTGGTTGACAGCCTTAATATTCCAAAGATTAAGGCTGCTTTCAGAAGTCTAAAGTTTCTTCTTACCTCATTATGTTTTTTACCCCATACGTCCTCTCAAAGTAAAAAAATCCCTAGAGTTAAAATGGTCTGCTATGTAATACGCTTTTAAAAAAGTATCAGGTTTGTTTCTCATTATATACGTAGTATAGATGACTTGGGAAATAGTTTTTGAAAATAAAAAATATTATGTAATTCCTTATGCTGATATATATTTAACATTTTGAGAAGGTGCCTTCTGGATGTCTCTCTATAAATATTGTTTATGAAAGTAACATGCTGTTCTGTGCCATGATTTTCCTACTTATTATGAACGTTTTCCATAGCAACGAGTGTTTTCCTACAGCAAGATGTTAACATACATAATATTATGTATTGACAGCCATTAATGAATGTGCCCACATGTATTAATTACAGTGTTAATCAGGCTGTTTTGTTTTTTGTTTGTTTTGAGACAGAGTCTTGCTCTGTCACTAGGCTCGACTGCAGGGATGCTGCCATAGCTGACAGCAATCTGAAACTCTGGGGTGCAAGGGATCTTCTAGCCTCAGCCTCCCAAGTAGCTCGGACTATAGGCCGCACTGTCATGCCCAGCTAATTTTTTCTATTATAATGTGTGTAGAGTCAGAGTCTTAACTCTTACTCACGCTGCTCTCAAACCCTCGAGCTCAAGCGATCCTACAGCCTCAGCCTCCCAAAGTGCTGGGATTACAGGCCAGCTGCTGGGCCAGGGCCAGGCTATTCTTGTTGTGAGCCTTCTTACCCATTAATTATTGAAAATATTTAGAATAGTATGTGATGTGTACATATTCCTACACAGAATGGAGTTTGCAGCCTTGTCAGGGTTACATATAATATGTCTCTTTCCTGACAGCTTCATGGACTCTCAGCGTTGCTCTTTTAAGTGATTCTGCCTTCTTATTAATTTAAGCTTTGTCAATTCATCTACTCCCTAGTTCTAGACTTTAAAGAATATATCTCTGTAACCTGCCTTACCTATATATTTCATCATCTTAGACCCAGTTATCTAACCTACTGTCACATATCTACCCTCTTATCCCATCTTACTTCTTTTCTGTGATCTCTTGAGACCTGGTGTATTCATTTTCTATTACTGCTGCAACAAATTACCACCAACTTCCTATCTCACAGTTCTGTGGGTCACAAGTCCAGCATGAGTCCCTCTGGGTTAAAATCAAGGTATCACCAGCCCAGCCTCCTTTATGGAGGCTCTAGGGAGGAATCAATTTTCTTCTAAGCCTAGTGATAAGCAAGAGTTCAATCCTTTGTGTTTGTGGGACCAAAACGCCTATTTTCTTGGTGGCTGTCAGCTGAAGGCTGCTCCCCACAGCATCCTTTGGCTCATGTTATCCTTGCTCCATTGCCAAAGCAGGTAGTAACAGGTAGACCCCTCTTCTCGTGTTCTCTCTTCTGCCTCCTCCTCTACTTTTAAGACCTCATGTGATTAGATTGAGTTTACCTGAATAACCCAGAATAATTTACTCATCTCAAGGTCAGCTGATCAACAATCTTGACCCCTTTTGCCACGTAACATAATATAGTCACAGTTCCAGAGGAAGGACATGTCAGGGGCAACTAATATTTTGCCTACCACACTTGGTAATCAGGATTTTTCATGGGTGCATGTGGGTTCATGGGTTCATACTGCAAAACTTGAGGAATCTGTTTGTAGAGCTCACTTGATGTTCTGTCCATTAGCCTGCTTGTCCACTGAGCCTTTCTGGTAGGCCTTTTGAGGGACATACTCCCTGACACACAGGCCTGACAACTGACAGCCCCACACTCAGAGGCACATTTGGATTGCGGTCTAGAGGATGCATTTTCTTGCCCTTACTGCCGTTCTTCTGCCCTTTCACAGCTCCCATGGATTTCCTATACTCCCTTGTCAGGAAGGGCCACGCTTACATACATGGAGATATTTCTCTTTGTCTTTCCAGATTATCTAGAAATACCCCAGGTGACTAGGGCATCCATATTGTTTAGAGGCCACCTTTCCATTACTAGGTGGGCCTTTTCGTCTCCATCTTCTTCATGTCCTGAGTTGCTCCATCCAAAGCAAAGAGCCCACCTTGGAGCTCCTTAAGCAGACATCTGGGAATAATAGACAGAAGCCTGGACTAGAAAAGCTATCTTGTGTCGTAGGATCTGCCAGCCTTTGCTGCCCTTGGGATGAAGAAGGGGACGTGCTACCACTACGTTCAGTTTGTGACAGCCCCACTCTCTCAGTCTTTTAGCTGTGAAAGATTTCATTTTTGCAAATGTATTTTGGGTCCCTCCACTTCCCAAAAGACACCTGAAAGGTCCTAATTCTTCCCGGAGCTGTTTCTTCCATGACAATATCTATTGTGCCTTAAGACCCTGCAAACATGATATTCTAGCAAAGCTGGTTTGAGCGAGAGACCCACATCCCCAGTGACTTCATCATCAAATTCTAAAATGGTATCTGTGGGTGCCTGTGTCGGATAGATAGTGTGGAGCAGATTTTCTCTGCTCCTCGGGTTACGCACCTTCATTTGTGCCTTTGCGGACTGAACTCTTCCAAGTGTTTTTATTTCTGTCCTTCGAATAGCCCCATGAAAGTAGAAATGGGTGCACTGTTTCTCAAGGCTAATTTGACAGGACGCTATTAGAAATTTACCTTATGGAAACGTCCACTTGCCTCCCTCACATTTTGCTAAGATATATGAACAAATAGGTTGATACGAGCTTTGTTTCTACTGACAGAAAAATGCAGAAATGTTAATAGCCCTCACTGGGGCCTGGTTAAATAATTATAGTGTACTATAAGAAGGAAATTTTTCTGGTGTCAAAAGGAATTGAGCAGATTGGTATGAACTGATACATAAAAATGTATCACATATGTAAGTAAACAGCAAAGTATGGAATATGGGCATGTATAAAGATCCCTTTGAGACAACTATACCACTATATAAAGATTCCAAGTATGTGTGTATATACACATACCTGAATTCTTTTTATAGCATATGTAGAGAGACTTTTATAGAATATGTGTAGATTATGCACACATAGCCCACAAATGATGTATTTGCATATTTGGATTTTTTTCCTAGAAATAATCACCAGAAAGAGAACTGTAGAGAAAGAGGCTTAAGAAATGAGGGGAAAGAGGCTTATAAATATTAAAAATAATATTCAACCATTTGAATTTTCTTTTTGTTTAAGTCAGCTGGAATTACCTACACAATTAAATTATTGGCCTTCTTTATACCCCTTCACACTTATTTGTATTTTTTAATGTGAAAGTTCTATTAAATAAATGCCCATACCCCTCCATAAACTAGGAAGGACCCCCCCCCCTCATTATCCCTGATGAGACCTCGTCTCCTCTTTTTGCCTATTTAGTGATTATTCATGTATAATTTATCTTCCAAACAGAGATGCACTTGCAGAGTGAAAAGGTGGCTAAGCAGATGTGAGAGGGAGAACAGGCACTAAGTCGGTACCGTGCCAGGCACTCTGGGGTTATACTATTGGTTTTGTTGTTGTTGTTTGAGACAGAGTCTTACTCTGTTGCCCTGGGTTGAGTGCCACAGCATTGTAGTTTACAGCAACCTCAATCTCTTGGGCTGGAGCAATCCTCTTATCGCATCTTCCTGAATATCTGGGACTACAGACATATACCATCACACCTTTTTTTTTTTTAATAGAGATAGGCTCTTACTCTTTTTTTTTTTTTTTGAGACAGAGTCTCACTATGTCGCCCTTGGTAGAGTGCCATGGAGTCACAGCTCACAGCAATCTCCAGCTCTTGGGCTTAGGCAATTCTCTCACCAAGTGGCTGGGACTATAGGCACCCACCACAGCACCTGGCTATTTGTTATTGTTGTTGTTATTGCACTTGTCATTATTGTTTAGCTGGCCTGGGCTGGGTTCCAACCGCCCATCCTGAGTATATGTGGCAGCGTTGTAACTGTGCTGCAGGCACCAAGCCAGGATCTTACTCTTGTTCAGGGTGCTCTCAAACTCCTGAGCTCAAGTGATCCTCCTGCCTCAGCCTCCCAGAGTGCCAGGATTATAGGCGCGAGCTACCACACCTGGCAGGTTATGCTATGTATAAAAGTATTGTTTTACTGCTCCTACAGAGATTTTCCCCGTGATGCCTTATCGGTGTCTGTTTTGTGTATTTTGGATATAGCAAAATCTGTTAAGGTGAAAATCAAGCTCAATAAAAAAGACGAGAAAGGCCGGGACAAAGGAAAAGGCAAGAAAAGGCCAAATCGAGGAAAAGCCAAACCTGTAGTGAGTGATTTTGACAGTGACGAGGAGCAGGACGAACACGTAAGTGAAGCTGGCACGGACAGAGGCGGGAAGTCCTCCCGCTGC
>CAUYQV010168830.1:0-19449 GCA_963574575.1 Galagoides demidoff
GAGGCAGGAGACTCGCTTGAGCCCAGGAGTTGGAGGTTGCTATGAGCTGTGATGCCATGGCACTCTACCCAGGGGGATAGCTTGAGGCTCTGTCTCCAAAAAAAAAAAAAAAAGAGCTCTGGGAATGGGGGCTGGGTACAGTGGCTCATAGTTGTAGTGAGCTATGACACCACTACACTCTAGCCTATGTGATAGAGTGAGACGCTGTCTCAAAAAAACAAAACAAAACAAATGAAATTGATCAATGATATGAGTCAAATCCTGGCTGTGTCACATACCACTAGGTGACCTTAGGTAAGAGACTTAACCCCTCTGAGCCTCAGTTTTTCCTAGCTGTCAAAGGGGGACGAGAATAGCCCCTTTGTCCCACAGCATTGAACAGTCAGCTAGGTAAGCCCCCTGTTAGTTCCCAGCATCTGGAGGATACTCCACAGATGTTTTTATTACTTGATGCCTAGGAGAGGGGACAGTGAGTGGACACCAGCTCTTTAGACTCTTCCTGTCCTCAGTGATGGGCTGGGCTTCTTTTTCCTTCCTCCTTCCATTCTCTCTCTCTCTTCCTCTCCGCTTCTCTTCCCTCCCTCCCTTCCTTCCTTCCCAGATGGGGTCTTGCTCTGTCACCCAGGCTGGAGTGAGTGCAGTGGAGTCATCATAGCTCACAGCAACCTCAAATTTCTGTGTTCAAGTGATCTTCCTGCCTCAGTCTCTGGAGTAGCTGGGACTACAGGTACCCACCATCATGCCCAGATAATTTTTTTATTTCTATAGAGACAGGAGCTTGCTATGTTGCTCAGGCTAGTCTGAAATTCCTGGCCTCAAGTGATCCTCCTACCTGGGCCTCCCAGAGCCCTGGAACTACAGGTGTAAGCCAAAGCACCTGAACCTAGGGAGCTTTCTTAGAACAAACAACCTTTTTCTGGAGCCCAGGAACCATGGCTTACTGACAGTGTGACCTTCTGCTAATTGGATCACCTCTTTGAGCCTTAATTTCCTCATCTATAAGATGGGAATGAGGATAATATCTTCCTTTTAGGTTTGAAACGAGGGTGTACGTGATCTATGTGCTGCTAGCATGGCCGTGGGCATTGAGTAGGCACCGATAGGTAAACAGCAGCCACCACTGTGTTGGTTTTCTCCTGTGGCAGAAGGTGTGCTCCCCCCACCCAGCACTCACGGTCCCGAGGTGACAATTAGGCTGCGCACGCGGTCGAAGCCACGGTCTCCCAGGTTCAAGCATTCCCCCGAAAATTCCACCCGACGGCCCTGGAAATTTTCCTGTTCGAAGACCACCAGCTGCAGGAGAGAAGCCCCCATGCCGAGGGGGGCAGTATGAGGCGGGGAGTACCTCCAAAGTGGAGAGGCTCCAGGTCAAAAATTCATTAAGTACCTAGATAAATAAATGAAAAGCTGGCTGTGCATGGGTCACATAGCAGTGTGTCATGAGGCTTAATCTGTGAAATGATCCTATCTTCCTGTCCCCCCCGCCCCACCTTCTGAACTTAAGCTCTATGCCGCCATTAGGAACTAATGACCTTTCTTCCAGGCCTTTCTCTGTGCTGTTCCTCCTGCCTGGAATGTCTTTTCCATCACTCATCCCCTATCTTGGAACTTCTACCCCCTCCTGTTCTAAGTGGTGCCACACTTCCTTTTCTGAGCTAGGCTGGTGGCACCTTCTCCAGGAAGCCTTCCCTGATTGCCCCCTCCTCCCTGGCAGGCTTGGTTGAGTGCCCCCTACTGTGCAGTCTCCATTAGCAGCACAAGTAACACACCACACAGTCGCTGCTGCTTTGTTTTTGAGTCTCTTTCTCTCTCTTTCTATGTACCCTTTTCCCGCCTTACCCAGACCCCTGCAAAGACCAAGGGCTGCTCCAGGGCGGGGCCTGGGTTGGGTTGTTTCTGTATCCCTGGCACCTGCCACAGAGCGGACGCTCAGTAATCACTTGCCTTCTACCTTTCCCAACACAGGGGCGAACGTGAGCTGATCCCTCCTCACTGCACCTCACTGTTTGGTGCTTCATCCACTTGCTGTCCCAAGCTGGGAACTTTGCCTTTCAGCTGAACTGAGGCAACTGTGCCTTCATTGGCCCTCCATTTCCCCAGCTATAAAAAGACGAATTGCACATAGCCTTGACCCAGCACTTCCACTCGGTCTGCCTGAGAGAAACTCCTGTCGTGTGCCCAGGGAGACAGGCGTGAGAACACCTAAATGTCTCTTAGCAGGAGAGCGATGGTCGCACTCTGAAATATCACACAGCAGCCAGCATGATGACCCACAGTGACACACAGCAGTGTGTCTGGAGGTTAGGGATCTCATAGGAAGTGAAAAGGAAAAAAGAAAAACCCCAGAAAAAAGAAAAACCCATGCTACAGCATATTTCAACAAGCTAAATACACATAAAAATGTATTTACTTTCAAAGGAAGAATGCATAAAAGTGTATTTAAAAGCAGGCAGGCAGCTTATAGACACAGGGTGAGGATGGCAGTTTCCTGGAGTGGGGAAGGAGGTCAGCAAGTGGGCTCAAAGGAGCCCCCTTAGGGTCAGGGAGAATATTTTTACCAAGTCCATTACAAATGTATAAAATTAATGATTAGATGTGTACGTGAATAAAGAAACCAGCTGTGCACAGATCATATGTGAGCATGGCATGAGCCAAGGCTTGCGAAATGTCTCAGTTCTGTGCACCTGAGGTTGAAATCAAACCGTACCTAATTCCAGGAGACTGGATGTCTTGCTCTTGAGCGGCCCCTTCAACCTGAAGCACTCTGAACAATTTTCAGGAGGTTTTGAGCTCACCCTGCTGCCCTGATGAACTGAGCCAGCTGGCCCCTGTGGCTAAACCAGCCCATTTCCTTTTTTTCTTTGGTTTCTTGCTTTCACACGGCTAGCCTGATCGGCAGGTGTTCCTTGGCTGTGAAGTGTTACGTTTTCATTGTTTTTGTTGTTATTTTATGACTACAGAATGGGCCTGTTCTTTGAAACCCATTTTCATGGGCTCCTGGATTGGCTGGGTCACATTTGTGTCTGGGATGGAGGAGCAGGGAGGAGGCTGAGGAGGAAGAGGAGAAAAGAGACAGAGGAGGGACGGACATGGAGAAAGAGAAGAGGGAAAAGGAGCAGAAATAGGCAGATGAAGAGAGTGTGGGAGAAGGGAGAGGGGAGAGGAGGAGAAAGAGGAGGAGGAGGAGAAGGAAGGGGTGAGGGGAAAGGGGAGAAGGAGGATGGAAAGGAGGAGGAAGAGGCCGAGGGGGCGAAGAAGGGGAGGAAGCAAGGGGTAGAGCCAACCACCTGCACCCTGCAGGCCCTTACCCTGTAGCTCCCAGAAGGCAGGTCTCCTGTTTTCGTACTGGGAACAGGAACAGATGCTGGGGACAGGCTGGAGCCAGGGCCTGGGGCTGCTCCTGCGGGGGGAGCCCCCTTTCCCTTGGCATCAGACCCTGGGTTCACGGCCGTTGTGGCTGAGGCTGAGGCCTTTGCAGCCTGAGACATGGCTCCCACCTGCAGAAGTCTGTGAAGAAACCTTTGACCCCGAGGATTCAGGGATGGTAACCCCAAGCTGCCTCCCTGCTCTCACGCCCTCTCACCCTGTGCTTTCAGGCTTCCTCGAACTCATTTCCTCTCTTTCTCCTTCTGAAACATAGGCTTGGAAGATTTTCATCCTTACCCTGCACACAACAATTTCCTGTCCGGACGGTGCATCCCTACTGCACCCGTCCTCCAGGCTTTCCACCGTGCTGTTTCCTTCACCAGCTGTTCTACCCTCTGTCACTCAGCAGGTCCCTCCTTGGCACCCTTCCCCTGCAATTTTCCACACCATGTATCGCACTGATTTGCTTGTGCACCTTTAATTTGCCTCACCTGATTAATAACAAGAAGTCCCATTTGGGAATACTTAAAGTATGGTAGGCACTGTTCCATGCATTAATTAACTCATCTGACCCTGACTCTGACTTCACAGAGTCACTGCTGCCATTATTCCCTCGGAGCAGTCTCAGGCTGTGGAGGGGCGGTCCCCTGCTCAGGCTCACACAGTAACTAAGTGGTTGGGCTCTGGTTTCCATTCAAGCAGACGGACGGCAACCAGGCTCTTAACTGTCTACCCTGTACTGGCTCTTGTTTACCAGCCCCTCCGTCCTCAGCGCTTGGCTCTGAGCCTGGCACACAGGAGATGCTAGCTATACACCTGTTCAGAGAATGAATGAATGCTTGCTCCTGTCTTCCTTTCAGTCCACTGCCCCTGGCATTCTCTGGGGCTGGGTATGCAGCTGTAAAGTCAGGCCTGACACTGGAGCATCAAGGAGGGCCCGAGAGAAGGATGTGTTTAGTGCACGTCCAAGGTTCTAAAAATGAAGGCTGTGGCCGGGTGGGTATTGGGTGGAGAGGGCTTTGGTCAATTTCAGTGGTTCCTCATTGCTTTGGGGTCATGGATTCTTTTCAGTGTTTGACGAATACCTTGATTCCAGACCAAAAAAAAAAAAATCCCCTTTAATTTTGGAGACAATGTAAAGGGATTTGAAGAACCCCCTGACAGCAGAAGTTAAGTCCTGCTGATTCTCAGACACTGTCTGTAAGGAGGAGATATTTGGAGTAATCAGATCTCTCCCCCAGTCTCCCTGAGGAAGGCTGCAGATATTCCAGGGTGCTCTATCCACCACAGCTGGGCCAGATATCTGGGCCACACATCTGGACCACATCTTTGGCATTTAAACACTCCCCTGGGGACTGGGAGGACTTATTCCATCCTGGAGATGTTCTCTTTCTTTTTTTCCTCTCTCTCTGCTCTCTCTACCTCTTTCTTTCTCTTTTTTCTTTGTTCTTGTTGTTTGTTTTTTTGTTTGAGGTAGGTTCCTCTCTCTCTCACCTGGGCTAGACTGTAGTGGTATCATCATAGCTCACTGCAACCTCAGACTACTGGGCTCCAGGGATCCCCCTGCCTCAGCCTCCTGAGCATCTGGGAGACACATGCCACCATGCCCAGCTAATTTTTCTATTTGTTTTATTTTGTAGAAATCGGGTCTCAAAGAGACCTGACCTCTCTCAAACTCCTGACCTCAAACAATCCTCCTGCCTCAGCCTCCAGAGGAACTGGGGCTACAAGCACATACCATCACACCTGGCTAATTTTCTTATTGTTCATAGATCTTCCCACCTTGGCCTCCCGAAGTACTAGGATTCCAGCTTGAGTCAGCCATGGGGTCTGGCTCTAGCTATTCCCATTATTACTTCTTTCTCTCTGCCAGTCTCTCGTTCCGTGTGATTTTTCTCTCTGCCTGTTTCTTTCTCCCCAGTATCTTTCTCTCCTTCTATCTCTGTTTACTTCTATCTGTCCTTCATTATTATCTTTATTTCTCTCTATTTCTCTTTTCTCTATTTCCCCCTCCTTCTCCCGCCCTTTCTTCCCCTCTCTGCCTCCTTCTATGTGTTATCTCTCTCCCCTCCCCCTTATCTTGACCGCCCTGTTCTCTCTAGTTCTCATGTTACAGCTGCATCTGCCTCCCTCTCTCTGCCTCTCTTCTCTTCCCTTCTTCAGCTCTTGGGCTGCTCCATGGGGTCCCTCTTACCTGGGAACTTGCTACTTCTTGCAGGAGGACAGGCAGGCAGGCAGGTGCTGTGGGTGGTTGGAGCCGACCCCCCATTTTATAGTCTGGCAGACATCAGGCCCTATAGTCTGTGGCACAAAGCAGGAGCTGGCTCAGCAGCCCTGGGTGGGCAGAGGGGGACTAGAGCCCCGACCTTGCCTGGGTCACTGCAGACAGCAGCATTTTCCATTGTGTGCCCAGCGCACACAGCAGAAACCCAGGCCACGGCAGCTTCACCTTCCAACCCTACCCTGACTCCTCTCTCTCAATACTCCCAAACAGGGGTGGGCCCCCAAATGGTCCCTGCTGGCTGCCAACATGGGGCAGGGTAAAGAGGTGACCCTTGGAAGGAGGGAGTCCCAGGTTTGAATCCTGACTCAGCCACTACGGATTGAGTGGGTGGCTTTTGGCAGGATTTTTACCCCTCTGTGTCCGCAGTTATAGGTGGGCACAGGTGTCCCTATTGGATGCTGCATGGATAAAGCAATGAGTGTAGGAGAAATGTTTTTGAAAGCAGATGAGGGGGCTTGGCACCTGTAGCTCAAGCAGCTAAGGCGCCAGCCATATACACCAGAGCTGGCGGGTTCAAATCCAGCCCAGGCCTGTCAAAGGACAGTGACGACTACAACCCAAAAATAGCCGGGCGTTGTGGTGGGTGCCTGTAGTCCCAGGGTGGCTGAGGCAAGAGAATTGCTTAAGCCCAGGAGTTGGAGGTTGCTGTGAGTTGTGATGCTACAGCACTCTACTCAGGGTGAGAGCTTGAGGCTCTCTCTCCTCCCCCCCCAAAAAATAAAAAATAAAAAAAATAAATAAAAGCAGATGAGGGTTCACCATCCACAGGCTCATCTACTAAGTGCTTACTGTGTGCCAAGTGCAGCAACAAGTGCTTTGGCAAGGCCAACTCCATCAATCCCCAGGACAACCTGCTGTATTTGGTACTTTTTAAAACACCCATTTCACAGATGAGGAAAGCTGGGGCACAGTGGGGCCAGAGCCAGCCTAAACTGGCTAGCTCTGGGCTCCTGTGGTTCCTTTTATGTCATCCAAACTTGGTCTGGCCTGACTTGCTCCTTCTGGGTCAGGGTAGGGATCTGAGTGAAGGTTTCACTGTGCTCAGGTGGGTAGAGCATTCAAGACCTGGGTCCTATCCTTTTGCCCACACTGGGACCCATCCTTTTCTGACCTACGTGTAGTTCCCCCCAGGGCCCTTTCTCTGACCCCAGGGACCAGCTGGTGGCTGGAAATCTGACTGCTTGCCTTGGGGCCTCCACATCTTGTAAGCCCCAAGTGCCATCATGTCTTATTCCCCACTGGGCCAGGCACCTAGCAGAGGACCTGGCACACAGTAGGGTCTGAATTAATATTTAGAGGACTAAATGGTTCTTCTAGTGGATTTTAACAGAAGGTAGGGTATGGGGGAGAGAGGTAATCCAAGGTGAGGAGAGAACCAAGTGAGGAGGCTGACGGGGAGAAGTAGAGTGACAGAAAGAGAAAGACAATGGCCATAGGGCTAGAGAGGGTGGAGGGAGGTGGGCAGTGGGGGAGGGACCCAGGGGTACTACTCAGCCAGGGCACCTGCACTCCAACTCCCCAGCCCTAGGCAGGATGTATGTGTGTGTGTGAGGGCGTCTGTTAGGTTTTGTCTCTTCTTTGGGGATCCAGGCTCCCTGCTTTGAAACCACCCCGACCTGGGGCCAGCTCTGCCTTTTCCCTCCACCCCACCCCCTGGATACTCCCTCGCTTCCCAGCCACCCCTCAGTCTTTCATCCTGGGCCAAGGCCTGTGGGGGGTAGGGGAAGGCAGGAACCACAGGATGCGGGCAGCCACTGAAACCAGGGCCAAAATGCCTGTGGTGGGGGCCACCCACAGGTCTGGGATTCAAGACAAGGACATCTGGGGCAGTTCTGTGCCCCCCTTGGCAATGAGCCATCTGCCAGAGGGTGGGAAGTGATACAGGATGGCCCACCATTCTGGGGGCCCACTGGGAGCATTTTACTGCCTGCTCCTGTAATCCTTACTATGAGGGTGGCGTTTCTGAAATTATCCCCATTTACAGATGAGAAAATGGAAGCAACTCCTTTTACCCTCTCGGCCTATTTTCTCATCTGCAGAATGGACTCGGGACTCATATTTTTAAACTTCTGAACCCACAGTCTTGAAATCTATGTACTCCTTGATTTTTTGATGGATAATTATTTATTAGTAATTTTTACTATTAACCATAATGATGATGAAGGTGGTGGAGATACTTAACAATCTTGTTTTATGTTTCAAAGTGCAAGTTTTTAATTTTTAAAAATGTTTCCAAGTGTTGTTCATGGGCAATGCACAGTTATCCTCACACTATCCCGCTCTCTTGGGCTAAACCCAACTTACTTCCTTCTACCCATTTTTACACACGTGGAAACTGAAGCTCAGAGAGATTAAGTAACGTGCTCAAAGTGACCCAGCCAGTATGAGTGGGATGCAAACCCAGGCTGTCTGGCTATCAGGGCTGTACTCTTAGCCTTTTATTTTCATGGCAATCCTTCATCAGCATCATGCATTTGCCAGAACTGCATTTAACCCTCCCAGGAGGGAACTGATTTTGCTGTTTTATGGCTCATGAGCAAGACTTAGATACCAGCCAGGTCACTCAGATGATAAAAGGCAAAGCTGGATATTTACCTCTAGTGATCTGGTTCCCAGCTATGCTCTTTTCAACATTGTAAGAGGCCCCTCTTAGGCCAACTCAGAGGGTAGGGATAGGATGCACATAGCAAATTCTAAAAGAATTGGGTATTTGGCAGGTGTGCTCAGTTTACAAAGCATGTTTGTACCAACAGCTCTTCTTTCCTGCCCACAGAGCCATCTGGACTCATCCCTGGGCTTTGTAGACCCTGCAGGGCCTGGTCCCTTGGTCCCCTCCATGTCTCCCAAGCTCCAGCCAAATTGTGCTAGCAGCTCTTTGTCTTACACATGCCCCATGTTCCTACCTCTGTACTTTTGATGTGCCCCTCCTTCCATCTCAGTCTGTACAAATCCTCTCCACCCTTCAGAACCTAGTTCAAATGCCACCTCCACCATGCAGCCTACTGTGATTGCTCCAGCTGGAAGAGGAAGGGGGATGAGAGGGAGACAGGAGTAGGCATTTGTTGCATGTTTACTCTGTGCCAGGCCTGTTACATAACCTCATGACACTCTGTGATATAGTTTGTTTCTGTCCCATTTTATAGGCAAAAACAGAGAGGAAATGACTTGGCCAAGGTCACACAGCAGGAAGGATGGTTTTGGACTCCTCGTCCAGTGCTCATTCTGCTCTTGTCAGGAGCCCTGTGGGGCTTATTAAGGCAGACCTTTTACTCTTACCTTCTCCGTGACTGATTCCTGAGGGAGATGACCCAACTCGTTCCCTCCCAGCTAAAGCCAGAGCTGCTGACCACTCTCCATTGGTGCTTCGGCCAGAGCTGGCTTTTGTTTCTGCTGCTCACTTGCTGAGTCGGGGCTTTGTCTCCCAGGGGCCCCTCTTCCCTCCCTGCCTATAAGAGCCTGACCTCCGCTGCTCTCAGGTCTGACATGTTCTCTGGGCCCATCCTGGTAAGTCCCAGGTTTGGAGAAGGGGTGGGATCAGAGCTCTGAATGGGCATCCTGGGGAGGGGGAGCCCAGGTCCTCAATCCTGGGGATGTCACTGTGTCATCCTGAATGCCAACCTCATTCTAACCAAGGACAGGCCCCATCTAGACCAGTGCCTGCTGCCTCCATTTAAAAACAAAGTTATCCTGTAGTCCTGTTGCCTAAAATTCTACAATCAGAGCTACTTCTTTGGGTTAGGTGCCATCTTCGGGAGGGCTCTCATAAGTTAAGCGTTTTGGCACCTTCTGGAGTGACGCATTCACCCACTGGCAGACATAGAAATTTTCCTGTAGTGGACAGATAAAAGAATACAGTGCTGGGGGCCCAGAGGCAATGGAAGGTAAGTTTTGAGATGTCATTGACACATATGGAAAGGATAGGAGAGGGACAGGCTAAAGCCTCGCTTTGTCCTTAGCGCAGTCACTCCTAGGACCCATCTGGGTCCTGACCCAGCCCAAACCAGCTTTCAGCATCAAGGAAAAGAGCAGAGAGTCAGGTGGAAGGTAACCATGTTCTTCTCCTCCATAGGAAGGGACCAGCATGGCCCTGCAGTGTGCCAAGTCAGCGGGACACTGGAAGGTAGGAAGTGGCATGGGGAGCGGGTGTCTCCAGGAAGTGGGTGTTGGGGGGGGTGCAGGTTAAACCCAAGTCCAGAGAACCCCCATTTTCACCTCCATCGAATTCCAGGAGGAGGGGTTTATACCCATTTCACAGAGAATGCAGCCAATACTCGGGGGCGAGGGGGGGGAAACAGGTAGCCCTTAAGATCACATACAGGAAGATCAAATTTGAACTTGGGACTTCTGGCTCCCAAACTTGAACTGCTAGTTCTCTCTGGCAGAGATTGCACACAATCTTTGGGCATGATTTCTTTGACCAGCTCTGTGTTTTTGTTTTTTAAGCTTTTGGATTTGTCATCAGCCTTTAAATACCTGGAGGATCCATATTAAAGTCCATAATTAATGATTGTGTTGAGAAATCGAAAAGTCTGGCCCCCATTCCCACTTGCCAACAATTGGTGGCACTGAGCAGAGACTACCAATTTTCCTGGGGCCTGTGCTGTACGGTTCCCCACAGCCTTCACCTCCCTTGCCTGCCTGGCCCCTGGAGGCATCTGAGTTTGCAATCCCTGCTTAACCTGTTCTACTCTGCCCTGAGTTCTAGGGTGAGCCCTGAAACCCTCACCCCCAAGAAGACTCTGATGTAGATCTCTGCCTTTTCTTTCTCGCACAGATGGTGGTGTGGGACGAGGAGGGCTTCCAGGGCCGGCGGCATGAGTTCACAGCCGAGTGCCCCAGTGTGCTGGAGCTTGGCTTTGAGACTGTGCGATCTTTGAAAGTGCTGAGTGGAGCGTGAGTCCAGGAGACTACCAAGTTGGGCTGGGGGGTGGACAAGAAGGGATCTAGAAAGAGGTGCTGGAACTTTTGGATGTCCTGGGACCTATCTTCCCGGGGTCTTACTGCCCTCCTAAAGTGCTAAGGAGTGTGGAGGAATGCTATGTAAGGTTACACAGGTTGTGCACTGCACAATTAAAGGGGTGTCAATCATATAGATCCTGCTCACTAGGTCGCCCTATAAGTGTAGACCCAGTGTTGGGTGTCAAATATTCCTCTTAGGATGAATTGCAAATCAGTGTCACTAACCAACAGGAGAAGGTAACTGTAAAAATAAATACAGTAAAATAATGCTATTAAGTTTTAGTTAACTATTGTTGCCTTGCTGAGACTCTTTTTGTTGGAGAGAGGGAGAGAGATTAATAAGATGTAGAGAGGTATTAAGGATATGCTGATAATGCTCTGAGGCCTTCTATTCCAGTGCCACTGTGTAGAACTTTCTGTAATAATGAAAATGTTCTGCCTTTAATGGTCCATTTCAGAGCTACTGGCTCCGTGTGACCACTGAGAACTTGACGGTGGCAAGCATGACTAATTTTATTTAGCCCTAATTTATTTAAGTTTAAGTGTAATTGGTTGCATATGGCCACTGGCTGCCATACTGGGTAGAAGTTTTGAGAAGTTTGGAAAGTAGATTGACAGGAGAACAATGGGCTCGGCGCCTGTAGCTTAAGCAGCTAAGGTGCCAGCCATATACACCAGAGCTGGCGGATTCGAATCCGCCTGGGCCCTCTAAACAACAATGACAACTACAACCTAAAAATAGCCAGGCATTGTGGTGGGTGCCTGTAGTCCCAGCTACTTGGGTGGTGGAGGCAAGAGAATCGCTTAAGCCCAGGACTTGGAGGTTGCTGTGAGCTGTGACGCCACAGCATTCTACCCAGGGTGACAGCTTGAGCCTCTGTCTCAAAAAAAAGAAAGGAGAACCATGTCCTCTCTATGTGACTTGAAGTCACTGGATGCTATGCATGTGAGTGCCCCTGAGGTCATCTTGGATGATCTACTACATCTCACATTGTGGTAAATATTCTTAGTTTCTGATTCCTTAGGTAGGGAATGGACCTCAGATGGGAAGAATGGGCTGTTTAGGAACACACCCAGCAGGCTGGCAGACTTGTCCAGTAAGTAGACAGTGAGTCTGGGTAGAGTCAGTCTATTACCGATGTAGACAGCAAATGCCAAGTCCACATGATGTCAGGCACCTGTGTCCTTGTCCCACAGGATGACACCAAAACCAAAGGGGCCCACATGACGGGCAGCAGGAATGGCGGGCACCCCATAGCTGAGGAGTCACCTCCACGTTTCAGCTACTGCTGGATGCTGTTCCCTATGGGGTGGTGAGGTGGAAAGCCCCGTATCTCACAGAAACCAGAGGCGGATGAGAAAATGCCTCATGGAAACCTTCCTCCAGAGAGGGAGGTAAATGAAAAACAGTCTTAACACAGCGTCTCACAAGATGGCCCCTCCCCCCAGACCCAGCAGAATCAAGAGGGATCCCACCAAGGTTAGGTCAGCCTGCGACTGGGCCTTGCCTACATGGCCTATGTGCACATGTAGGTGCAAGGTTGTTGGGGCACCTGCGTGGAACAGTTGCCCTACCTATGGGAGCAAGTCAGGGAGCTGCTGGGTCTGGAGCCGAGTTCCTCAACCTCAGTGCTATTGCTGCTTTGAGCTGGATAATTTTCTGCACATCACAGGATATTCAGCAGCATCCCTGGCCTCTACCCACTAGAATCATTGCAGCCCTCCCCTAGTCCTGACAACCAAAAATGTCTCCAGGCATTGTCAGTATTTCCTGGGGTGCACAATCACCCTTGAATGATAAGCACTGGTTCTTTCTTTCTTTCTCTCTCTTTGACAGAGTCTCATTCCATCACCCTGGGTAGAATGCTGTAGCACTAGCCTAGCTCACAGCAACCTCAAACTCTTGGGCTCAAGAGATCCTCTTGCCTCAGCCTGCACAGTAGCTGACTCCCAGCTAGTTTTTTTTTTTTCTGTCCTTCTATTTTTAGTAGAGACAGGGTCTCCTCTTGCTCAGGCTGGTCTTGAATTGAGCTATTGCTTCCCAGAGTATTAGGATTACAGGTATGAGCCACCGCAGCCTGCATAGTCTTTCTTTTGGGACAGAGTCTCAAGGTGTTGCTCTGGGTAGAGTGCTGGGGTGTCACAGCTCACAGCAACCTCCAACTCTTGGACTTAAGCAATTCTCTTGCCTCAGCTTCCTAAGTAGCTGGGATTACAGGCATCTGCCACAACGCCCGGCTATTTTTTTTAGTTGTAGTTGTCATTGATGTTTGGTGGCCCGGGCTAGATTCAAACCCGCCAACTCTGGTGTATATGGCTGGCACCTTAGCCTCTTGAGCTACAGGTGCCAAGTCATAGCACTGGTCTTAAACTCAGCAAGGATCTCTTAACTCTCCCTCTGCAGGTGGGTGGGCTTTGAGCATGCCGGCTTCCAGGGTCAGCAGTATGTGCTGGAGAGGGGCGAGTACCCGAGCTGGGATGCCTGGAGCGGCAACACAGCTTACCCTGCCGAGAGGCTCACCTCCTTCCGCCCCGTGGCCTGCGCTGTGAGTCCTACCATTGTCCACATCCTGGGGAGGCCTAAGCCCTTCCAGGGGGCACTTGGGTATCAGGTGTCCCAGAGTTTGTGCAGTTTTCAGTGTCTCCCCGCTCTGAGCCTCCGTTTCCTCCTCTTGAAATGGGGCCATCGCACCATGTCATGGGGAAGAGGAATGTGTAACATCTGGCCAGAGTCTGTTTGGTATGGTAACAGCCCCTGTGAGAGACCTTTGTGCCCCCCCTTTGTGACTTGCCCTGTGAGAAGCTGGGCACCTCAGATGGCAGGACCAGGCAGGAAGGAAGGGTTCTTTTCCTTGCTCCCAATTCATTATCAGCGCTCCTGATTTTATATTTTACTATTGTTTATGGAATATGGGTGGAGGTGGGTGTTTGCTCCCATCTTACAGATGAAAAAAATGAGGCTCAGTTTTTAAAGCAGTGTGTGCCTGCTTCTTTCTGCTTTAAAAACAACTTCTTAAAATTAAAAATTAAACAAGGCACCATATTTATCATACAAATTCAGGAAGAAAAATCTGATATGGAGAATAAGAAAATAAAAATCACTGATAATCACTCCTCTGACATAGAAGCCCACAGTTAACAGTGCTGGTGTTTCCCTCTGGTTTTCTTTGCTATTCACAGGTTGTGGGGTTAAATATTCCTTATCTGAAATGGTTGGGACCAGAAATATTTTTGGATTTGATTTTTTTAAAATTTTGCAATATTGGCAGTACTTACCAGTTGAGCATCCTTAATCCAGAAATACGAAATCTGGAATGCTCCAATTAGCATTTCCTTTGAGTTTCATATTAGTGCTCAAAAAATGTTAGATTTTGGACTTTGGATTTGGGATTAGGGATGCTCACCCTGCATACTTTGTTTATATATGCATCCACCTCTACATCTACGTATCCAGACACACACTTTTTTTTTTTATAAAAGTGGAATCATAATGAACACTAAAGCTTGGAAAGCAGCTTTTCTCACTGAGCAAATGTATCAAAATCACCATTCCACATAATTAAATCTCACTTGCAACATCATTTTTCATAGTTCCCTACTATTCCATTTTGTGAATAAGTTCCTCAAATCTACCATTTTTGGACATTCAGGTTTTTTTTTTTCTTTCAGTTATGAGGAACAACATCCTTGGGGCATATTTTTCCACGATTCTTTTCTTTTCTTTCTTTCTTTTTTTTTTTTTTTTTTTGCAGTTTTTGTCCGGGGCCGGGTTTGAACCCGCCACCTCCAGTATATGGGGCTGGTGCCCTACTTCTTTGAGCCACAGACACTGGCCCATGATTATTTTCTTTGTGTGAATTTCTGGTAGGGAAAATGGTATACCTCTTGTAAAGTTTATAGTACTGCTGCGTTATTGCTCTTCCAAAAGGTTTGCAAGAAAGGCTGGCTTGAGAGACAAGCGTGGGGGTATGGGGGCCAGCAGAGGCTCCAGGTGATTTGACCCTGTTCCCTGTACCTGTAGAATCACCGTGACTCAAGGCTGACCATCTTCGAGCAAGAGAACTTCCTGGGCAGGAAAGGAGAGCTGAGTGATGACTATCCCTCCCTCCAGGCCATGGGTTGGGATGGCAATGAAGTGGGCTCCTTCCATGTCCACTCAGGGGCGTAAGTGTATCTGAAACTCCTGTTACAGGGGAAAGAAAGCATTTGGGGAGGGGTAGGGATACTTTCTGTGAAAACTGTGTGCTGAGGGCTTTTGTGATCTGATGTCAACATTTCAAAGGAGAACACTGAGGCATAGGGAGGCATTAGGCAGCATTTCTGGGATTGCAAAGTGACAGATACCCAGATCAAATTGGTTTAAGCCCGAGAGATATTTATTGGTCCCTATAATTAACTTCAGGCACCGGTGGCTTCAAGTTCCACTGCAGGGATCTCTCTTTTCTCTTCTTGTTCTGCAGGCCTTTGTGTGGCTATTTGCTTAGATGAACTCTTCCTGTGTAAAGGCAAAGATGGCGGCTTCTTCTTTACATTCCAGCCTTAGGGAAAGACAGTGTGTCTTCCTCAATGAATCTATCAAAGATTCCAAGAAAGGTGCTCATTGGTCCAATTTGGGTCACACGCTCAACTTTGAACAAATTACCATGCCCACATGAATGTGCCCTATTTTCCCATCTTGACTGAGAGAGGTGACCAGAAGAGAGGAGAAAGGATGCCCAGACATAAGGAAACTGTCCCATCCTTTTCTCCCAGGAGGTGGCAGGTGAAGGCTAAGGTGTGAGGTCCTTATTTAAGAAGAACATCAGAGACACTTTCTGAGGTGCCCTTTGGCTTCTGATAGGCAGGGGTGAGGGTGGGACGTAGGTTTTATTTGTTCTTATTATTTTTATGTTTTTGTCTGTTTATTTGTCTTTAGTTTTCTCAGAAACCATTGAAGGGTCATGTTGTTTTAGAGAAAGATGGACCCCTTATGATTCTTCAGTCCACTTCCTCTTTTACAGAAGGGGAAATGGAGGCTGACGTTTCACTTGATTATAGCCAAAAGGCCGAGAAGCAATGAGGCTTACGTTTTACAAATAATTTGAAAATTATTGAGTTACATGCGTGCTACAAAGATGGCCCGATATCGGGAACGAATCAGACTTCCCTCATTGAAGTGATGATTGAACTGCTGCCTAAAGGACGAATACAATTTGGCCAACCAAAGAAAGACTGAACCGGTGTTCCTGGCAGAGGGGACAGCATGATCAAAGGCCTAGTGGGAGGAGAAAGCTGGGCTCTGACGGAGGGTCAGGATGGGATGGCTGGAATGTGTTTGTGGCATGGATCCTTTGCCTCTGTCTTGATTACCATACTGTTGCCGCTGTGGGGTAACTGTCTGCCTCTTCCCTTTTCCAGCTGGGTTTGCTCCCAGTTTCCTGGCTACCGAGGTTTTCAGTACGTGCTGGAGTGTGATCACCATTCGGGTGACTACAAGCACTTCCGAGAGTGGGGCTCCCACGCCCAGACCTTCCAGGTGCAGAGCATCCGCAGGATCCAGCAGTGAGCTGGGGCCAGGCACGGAGGGGCGCATGCGCACTTGTCCGGAAGGGCGGAGTTCTGGAGGCTGTTACCTGCTCTCTCCTGCCTCCCATTGTAACCCGTGTGAACCCAGCATCCATGTGGGCCAGTCCCTGCACCGTCAGCACAAAAAACTCAAAGTAATAAAAACAGAAGGTCCAGTATTAGCTGTGCTTTTCAGTTTTATTAATCTTTTCAAGGAACTAATGTTTAGCTTTGTTAATTTTTCTCTAGAGTTTGTGTTTTATTTCATTGATTTTTTTTAACTCCTAACATTATAATTTCCTTTCTTCTATACACATCAGATCTACTTTGTTCTAAGTATCTCTAACCTTTAAAAGTTAGATTCTTGGGTTATGAATTTTAGGCCTCTCCCCCCAACTCATATAGTCATTTAGAGCTATAAATTTCCCTCCAAGTATGGCTTTAGCTGCTTCCCACAAATTTTAATTTCATGTGTTTTCATTATCATTCAGTTTGATATTTTCTAGTTTCTGTCATGATTTTGTTTTCTTTTGACCCATGGGTTATTTAAATGTATGTTATCTGAATTCCAAATACTTTGGGATTTTGTAGATATTCTGATGTTATTGATTATATTTTTAAGTCCATTGTGGTCAAAGAACATCTTCTATAAGATTTTGATTTTCTAAAAAGAAAATTCTGTTTTGCGGCCCAGAATGGTCTATTTTTGATAGACTTAAAGGTGCACTTGAAAATTATTTATCTTTTTGCATTTGTTGGGTATACTGTTCTGTAAATGTTAGGTCGAGTCAGTTGGTAGTGTTGGTTGGATTTTTCCATATCCTTGTTGACATTTAAAATATCCAGTTTTATCAATTAATGAAATGGTACTATTGGTTATTTGGATTTATCTGTTTTGCCCCTTAGTTTTGTCCATTTTGCTTCCTGATTTTTTTCTCCTTCAGGAGATGTAATGCTCTGTTATTAGGTATACATATATTTATGATTGCTCTGTCTTCCTGATAAATCATTCCTCATTTGTGGTTTTCAAAGCCATGCATGGAAAGAGCCTCTTTCTCATTCTCATACTTTATTTCTTTCTTCCAAATTCTCTCTTCCATGTCCTACCCTGTGGTCTCCCACTTAACACCCTCCACGCTCCAAAGAAAGTCTATAAAACAAAGAAATAAACACCCATTCCACTTGCAGCCTGAGTGGTGAGATTGTTCTCTCTCTCTCTCTCTCTCCATTTTCTCTCTTTCTCTTCTCTATCTCTCCCCTCTTACTCTCTCCTGGTTCCTTCTGGTTCTTTTTACAGGCTCTCCAGGCCCATCTTCCTCTGCCCACAAACGTCCCCATCAGTCTAATAGGGACAGAAAGGGGTGGGGAGCCAAACAGCCTGTTGGAAAAGATAACATTATCTGGTTTGGGAAAGGAAGGGAAATGTTTAGGAACATAGGCACTTCAGTAATTTTTATCTCCTCATTGTACACATCGTCCCATTTTACTCAACAGATCATTGGCCTGGGAACTACTTCCTGGGAAATACAATGGTAAATAAGACACGCAAAGTCCTTTCTCTCACTCAGTTTGGTGGGGCAAGATAGACAAGTACTTAGCGGATTGCAAATATTCTGTAATAGGGGCTGTGGTGGGGGAAGCACAGAGGGGCTGTAGTACCAGGACAGATGATGGGGGATGGGGAAGACCCTCCTTGGTGCTTACACGTATTCAGACCTCCCATCTGGGCTCTGTCCTGAATATCCAGCGGCCTCTCGCTGCCAACACCTGCATGTACCCAACACACTTCAAATGGAACCCATCCAAAGCAGAAGCTCCACTTTCCAGTTGTTCAGGCCAAACATTTGGAATGATCCCTAACTCCTTTCTTTCTCTTGTATCCCACAATCAAATCCACTGGCAATTTCTACTGGCTCTACTCCTAATATGTACCAGAATCTGACCACTTACTGCCCTCCCCACTGTTTCCTTCCTGGTTGGAGGCACCCTCTTCTTTCTCCTCCTCATGGTCTCTCTGCTTCTGTCTTTGACCCTGAATGAGTTGTTCTCCATCTAGTAGCATGATACTATTAAAAATGCAAGGCAGACCTTGTCACTCTCTTGCTTAAGAACCTGCCACACTCTCTGTCCCATTGTAAGAAAAAAAAAATCTCAAAACAGTATTTTTTCCAGTCCTGTGAGGCTCACTAACATCTCTTTCTCCCTGTAACCTCTCTGATCTCATGTCCCTCCATGAGTTGTTACTTTATGATTCCAGTGTGAGTCTGTTTGGGCTGCCATAACAGAATACCACACCTTGGCCGGGGTGGGGGGTATTAAACTACTGAAAAGTATTTTCTCATAGTTCTGGAGCCTGGAAGTTGAAGTTCAAGGTGCCAACCAGGTTGGTTTCTCCTGAAGCCCCTCCTGGTCCAGGATGTCCAACATCCTTCTTGGATTTGGGCCACACTCTAATGCCTCATTTTTAACTTAATTACCTCTTTGAGGATCTTATCTCCATATATGGTGACACGTGAATCTGGACAGAACACAGATGGGTCTAACTTCCTTCTAACTGAGCTATTTCAAACGAGGACAGACAATTCAGCCCATAACACTGGGTTTATTCCCATCTGAGGTTTTTGGCTCTTGCTGTTCCCTGTTCCTAGAACACTCTTACCTCCGAAATTACCACCCACATCCTCTCCCTAGAGGCAAATGTCGATAAACTGGCAGACCTGGAAGGAACCTCCTAGATCATCAAGTCAAATTTTTCTTAGCCATTTTGATTATTTTCATCATCGCCTCCCTAAACAGTCTTTTTGGACATTATTTTCCTAATTGCCTCCCCCTATGAAGTTTTAATACCACAATATAATGTCGGTATAATGCATATCTATATGTACCCTGTCTGTACACCTGTGCTTTATACATGAAAAGATCTTGTTTTTGCTCCCCAAGATCAATTTTCACTTCTTGGCTATTATGCTAGAAATTCTATTGAGAATGTGTAATTTTATCTCATCCCTTTTTAACATGCAGAGAAATAGGACTTGCCTGAGGCCATACAGCAAGTTAAAGGCAAAGTCAGGATTAGAATACAGATTTACTTGCTCCTTCATTCACTCACTAATTCATTCATTCATTCATTCATCAATCATCTGCTACACAGCAAACACTATTAATAGGCCCTGAGCGCATGAAGGCTGTGTTGATCAGTTTGATGGAAGTATTTCAGATTGCATGTGAAAACCCCACACTGTACCCCAGAAGTGTATTAATGTACATAGTTATCATTCAATAAAAAAATTAAAAAA
>CAUYQV010168832.1:0-16135 GCA_963574575.1 Galagoides demidoff
ACGGAGCCTCAAGCTATCCCCCTGGGTAGAGTGCCATGGCATCACAGCTCATAGCAACCTCCAACTCCTGGGCTCAAGCGAGTCTCCTGCCTCCGCCTCCCAAGTAGCTGGGACTACAGGCGCCCGCCACAATGCCTGGCCATTTTTTTTTTTTTTGGTTGCAGCCATCATTGTTGTTTGGCGGGCCCGGGCTGGGGATTCGAACCCGCCACCTTAGGTGTACGTGGCTGGCGCCCTAGCCGATTGAGCCACAAGCGCCGAGCCAAAATCTTTAACAGTTTTATTCATCTCACTGCAGTTCACTGGTAAAAATTATCAGACCTTATTAAAATTATTTGTCTGGTTGAGATCCAGAATTATTGCTTTTCTTTTTTTTTAATCCATAGTAATACTATGGATATAAACACTCCACACTATTTGAAAGAATGAACACAAAAATCCATCGACTCATGCAATAAAATTTGCAATTGATTTGGGGAGGCAAAACATCTGTACTTAAAATTTTCTTTAATGGCAGTTAGGAAGAAAGTAAGAGAGAGTTTTTTTAGCAAACATTACTAAATGATGACCAGGACCATGTCTGACATACACAACATTTACTACAATGTCTACCATCTGTTAATACCTGGAACTTCAACAGTATTGAACGTACAGATATGTGATAGAGAAGATGGAATTCAGAAAGTAGAAATCTCATCAAGCTACAACAGTCAGGAAATGTGTTTCCCACACTGTATTTTTCATCCTCTCCCTTCCATTTGGGCCACTCCACTAATTATATAGCACTATAGCTCGTGTTTCCAGCTCAAGCCCAGCTCATTCCCAGCCCAAATGGCTTAAACAGCCAGTTCATTCTGTCTTATCCCACCAGCCCCCACCCTGTTCTTTCCTCACCCCTGCCCCCCAAAGCTTCCTCTTGCCCAGAATGCCTACTCTAGTCTCTTCACACCTCCCGATATCTACCCATGTGGGCAACATTCTCTGACAAATCTGGATCTCCTTATCTTCTCCCTACACAAAGCCTGCATAACACCTGTGGTTTAGATCCCATAATTTGATAACTAATTGTGTACTATCTTGTCCTTCACAATCACTACTTTGAAACATATAAAGGTACCCTCTTCATAAATCAAATACCTTAAAATAAGCTACCTAGATGTGGTAGCTTATGCCTATAATCCCAGCACTCTGAGAGGCCAAGGCAGGTGGATTGCTTGACATCAAGAGTTCCAGACCAGTGTGAGCAACAGTGAGACCCCAACTCTAAAAATAGCCAAGCATTGTGGTGGGTGCCTGTAGTCCCAGCTACTCAGTAGGATGGGGTAAGAGAATTGCTAGAGCTCAAGAATTTCAGGTCGCTGTGAACTATGATGCCACAGCACCCTACCCAGGGTGACAGAGTAAGACTCCTTCTCAAAACAAACAAACAAACAAAAATTAGCATAGCGGGAATTTTATCATCTTAATCTTCTTCCTCAGCAAGGTTAATCTTAAATTCCTTGAGAATAAAGCATGCCTTCAATTTCTTTTATATTGCCAAGTGCATCATTCACATGCTATGTAAGAAATCAATAATTACATGTTTATTTATTGATTTCTTTCACTAACTGAAAGTCTCTCTGTAGACAGAGGCTATCCTGGTGAGCTAATAATACTGTGGAGGCATAGATTGATCTATTGTGTAGTGAAGATGTTAGAATCTAGGGCAGCGCCTGTGGCTCAAAGGAGTAGGGCACCAGCCCCATATACCGGAGGTGGTGGGTTCAAACCCGGCCCTGGCCAAAAATTGCAAAAAAAAAAAAAAAAAGAAGTTAGAACCTAAATGAAGGAAGGAGGGAACACACATATCACTATTTACTGCATCAAAATGGAAGTTAAAATCTGAAATGTAGATAGTAGATAGTATTAAAAAGGTATAACATAGTGATAATTTTTTCCAGAAAAAATTTATGACTTTCTGAAAATTTGATCTAGCACCTAAGTGCCTTTATGTGTATGAATTTCCATCAGTCACCAACAGCAGGGTCTTCAATGCTGTGGTAATTATAAAAGGTTATCTCATGTCGCATGACAAGTAATTTCTCATTTGCTTCAAGCCCTTAGTTATTAACTGTAACAGAAATAAAAGTACATAAATATAGCTTGATGTTTTTCAGTGTTTAAAAAAATGAAATGAATGTCATCAACAGTACAGAGGAAGAAAAATGGAGGAGGGAGGTGTCACAAAAGCAATCAGCTCGGCCGGTTCTTAGAGAGCCCTGGTGCAGATCAGGACGGTGAAGGCGCCTGATGAATGAGCCAGCTGGCTGCGGCCAATTCCTTAATAGAACACATCTTTCAATTCCACGGAGGAATTTTATAAACAAAACTGACACTGTGTGCCCATATTCCGTTTTTTATAACAGGAAAAGCTCATTATTTTCTTCTGTAATCACATCAGGATGCCAAGAAATCATGAGAATTTTCTTCCTGACAACCTCGAACTCTCAAGTCTTTGTTGTCATGGAATTAAACATCCTGCGTTATAATGTTAAAGTGGTCCGTTGCTAAATTATTTGAGTTTTAGGAGATTAACCTAAACTTATGGAGAAACACATAGAAATTGTCACACTGCGTCAGTGCTGAAGCATGTTGAGAAATAACAAAGATATGCAGAATATCGCGCACACACACCCCAGCCTTTTTCAAATTCATATGGAGAGGAAATACACATTTAAGCATAGTTCAAAGGAGGTAACCTCAGTCTCATAGGGAGCATCTAGAAGGGGAAATAAAACAAAAAACAGGAGTCAAGTGCAAATCAATCGACTACAAGCCCCCACTCTCCATGTTTGTTCAAAACTTCCAGTAAATACATGTGGCTCCACCTGTGGAAATTCAAGTTTATCCACAAACTGTGGTTCCCATCCCTGGTTCCCAAGTTGTCATCTCTGACAAGAAGAGAAATCTAGACCGGCCATTTCTTCTAGTCTCAGCTCCTTTTTCTCAAGAGATATAAAATTATGAGCCACATGTAGCCCCAGGAAATGCATCTGATCACATTCTTGTGTGATGGGAGCACAGGGCAGGATTTGTTGTCAGTATCAATCCCCCCACATTACTCAATAGCATGGGTGCAAATCAGGGTACCATCTTGATCTGGCCAATTTACATCGCCTACATTTTCACACCGTAATCTCACAAGGTTGACGCTATGTGGTATCACTGTGCACAGCTGCTAATGAAGGAACATCATGGTCATGGCTGCTCATGATTCTGATGCTTTTAAAAACCTGGAGTAACCATAGCATAACAGTCATATCAACAGAACGGACACCTAAGACTTGGCCACTATGAAGATTTTAAGATAAACAGAATCTATAAGGTCCTTAAAAGTTAATCTAACATCACTAGTCATCTTAATTTTAGTCCCTAACATAGAGACTGCCAGTGAATATTGGACAAAATGCTTCAAGGGTCTAGAATCCTAAATCATTTACTATGTATTGTTATGGTAGGTTAGATTTTCATTCTTTGGAGTCTTGTTTCTTTTTTTTTTTTTTAAATTATCTTTAATTTTTTTTAAATTTTATTGAATGTGGAGTCTTGTTTCTTATATATTAACCTAGATGTATTTTCTCCTTTGTATCACGTTAGTTTTGATTCTAAGTCCATAAACAACTTCTATTATTTTCCTAAAATCTTATGTACTCATCTAACTTTTCATTCTTATCTAATGTAGCTTTCTTCCTAAAGAGTGAATATTCCCTCTCACAGCCAATTGAACAGTCAACTAGAGCCCAGTTAGGCTCATCTTGGTATCTCTGTGTCGGCATCACCACACTGTGTTATCAAGACTTCTAGGGTAGCGCCCGTAGCTCAGTAGGTAAGGTGCTGACCACTTACACCGAGGCTGGCTGGTTAAAACCCAACCTGGGCCAGCTAAACAACAATGACAGCTGCAACAACAACAAAAAAAATAGCTGGGCATTATGGTGGGCACCTGTAGTCCCAGCTACTTGGGAGGCTGAGGCAAGAGAGTTGCTTAAACCCAAGAGTTTGAGGTTGCTGTGAGCTATGCTGGCACAGCACTCTACAGAGGGCCACATAGTGAGACTCTGTCTCAAAATAAACAAATAAATACAGGCTTCTAATACAAAGGCAGTTTTCTTCTTTTAGAAATCAGAAAGCCTTGAAAGAACTAGAACTATAATCAAACATGGCCACAAAGTATCTACACAAAAGGAATGGTTCTTTGTGATAAGAATCCCCAGCAGTAATCAAGAGCCCTTCATTAAGCGAGTTCCTTCAGTGGGTGAGCTATAGCGTCATCTTTACTGCTCCTTTCTCATCTTCTCCTTCACTCATGTCAGGAAAGGAAGAAAGGAGAAGAGAAATCCACTTGTCATTTAGAATTTCCGAATCTATTTGGAAGGAGCTTTTAAAACACTTTAAGTTATTGCTAGAGACAATCCCATGAGGTCTCATCATCACCATTTTTTCAAAAGAGAGAGAGTTAAAAGGAAGTGAGGTTAAATTAGCAAAGAGACCACGATTAAGCACCCATGTCCTTGTACTACTCAGGACTGTGCTTAACTCTGCAAAGCACATTTTCATATTTAGAAATAGGAATAGATGAGACCGAGGTTAAACACTCAGGTCCTTGTACTATGTGGGACTTTGCTTAACTCTGCAAAGTACATCTTCATAGTTAAAGGAATAAATTAGATTTAATAAATGATAATAGTCTACTATATGGAAGAATAATTGGAAGAAATAAGAGATCACATCTATTCTTCCTTCCTTTACTATTAAATCTTTTTTTCAAATAAAATACTTTAGAAAATTTAACCTATTGAAATTAAAAGACTATTGGATCAGCTGAATGAAAATTTCTATCTTTCTCTAATGTTAAAAGTCACCATATTTAACCTTTGGCTTAACTGGACGGAGCAGAACTCTATGTGTCTATATAAATGTTTCAGACCCCCAAGATGCCCCTTCTGAACAACCCAAGGCACAGTCTCCCAGACCATGCTGGATCCTTACGAGGGGCCCTGAGAGTGAGCTTCTGCCACTTCCAGAATGGTTTGTGTTTGGGCGGTGTCCTTCCAAGCAGGCCACGTATGCATGTGTATACGTGATTTACAACATATAGTAACTGACCAGAATCAGTGTACTTGTACTTAGAAAGTCTCTCCAAGGCACAGGTGTGGGTGACTTCTGTATACATTAGCCTTTTGAGTTTCATTAGCAGGTTCATGATTCAAACCCCTAGCTATCTTGTCCAGGCCTTCTTCAAGGAGAACTAATTAGATCACCTCTAATTACTATTACTTCGTTTACATATTTTTTCTCACGAGAATTCCATTACCATTACCATAAGACAGGCAGGGTCCCGAAGCTCAGTTCCGACAATTTTCTCTCTTCGGGTCAGGCTGACGTGCACAATTTCTCCTGGGCTTACTTCCTGAAAGCTTTGATTCCCTTTCTCCTTCGTATATAATAGATTTCCTCCTTCTCGTTCATACATACAAATTAAATCAGAGACTAAGCTCATAAATTTGAGCCTGGTTAGAGAACTACTAATATAAATAGTAAAATCTTTGAGTTTAAAATCAAATCACAAATAAAAACAAATCCTGTAAATACATCTAACTAATTTAGGGAACACGATACCAAAAGCTTATGCCTGTAACACATTTTGCTTTGTGTTTCTTCCCAAGGTTACACATACTTAGGAGCTGATATTACACGCCTCCTCCGTCACACACTTCTAAGACCTCTCTGCAACAGCTTAGAATGGCCTGCCAACTCTTAACCTCTTTCTTCTTTTTTCCAGAATATCTCTGGCAGCATCTTTCACCTTATTTCCATTTTTTGTACCATCATTCCTATCTCTAACGATGCCACAATCCCTTTCTTCACCTGGACTAAGTGAATTGCTTCCACTAATAAATCACTTCTTGGCTCGGAGCCTGTAGCTCAGTGGCTAGGGCGCCAGCCACATACACCAGAGCTGGCAAGTTCAAATCCAGCCCAAGCCCACCAAACCAGAGTGACAACTACAGCCAAGAAGTAGCCGGGCGTTGTGGCGGGCACCTATAGTCTCAGCTACTTGGGAAGCTGAGATAAGAGAATCACTTAAGCCCAGGAGTTTGAGGTTGCTGTGAGCTGTGCCACCATGGCACTCTACCTAGGGCAACATACTGAGACTCTGTCTCAAAAAAAATAATAAAAAATAAATCACTTCTTGGTCCAGTATGAGACGGGGTGCTATTCTGACCACAGCACCTCATTTTCTCACCCTGCGAGATTTTCTCTAAACCATATTATAAGTTGTCATAAAGCTAAGCATGGCTCAATACAACACACCCACTTGGAAGCTCTCTGCTTAACCGTGTTTGCAGAGTTATGACTTTTCCTTCTAGCCAAAGAGAGAACAGGTTTTATTTTGCTGTGCATCGTAAGACTTCTATTCAATTTCTAGGGCGTGTTACTGCCAACTACTATCGTGTAGCGTCATTGCCCGTCACGTCTTTCCTCCCATTTTTACCACTTGTGCAACATAATCTCTCTAAATCCTCTTCCTTAGCGCCGGCTCTGAAGTCATATCCAACAAGTATCCCTTGCCTTGTCTGAAAATCTTCCTAAGCCTGGTTTCATTAAAATCCACTGTGGGTTTGTGTTCTGCATACCACATAAGCTAACTTCCCATTCTGTTTATAAAAAAAGGAAAAAACCTCTTACCATGTCAATTACTAAACCTCTCTATATAACAAAACTGTGAGATGCCACCTGTCGCTTTGTGAATTGGTAAATGTAAAAATACAAATGGTCCGTGTATTTCTCAAAGTCACTCGTAGAATAATGGCCTGCTAGAACACTGAATTTGAGAGTTAAATTATTAAGTTCTATAACACTGGTGATTGTTTGAATACGCCATTACTCATCTTATGTGTGTTGTTAAGCCAGGAAATACCATTACGAGAAATTTCAAGAGAGCGGCATACGGCATAGATGAATAAGTGGGGGCTGGCAAACTACGCCTTCAAGTCATTTCGTGTCACTTCTATGGTTGACCTTAAAAAATTTTTAGTTGATGAGAGTAATGTACTAAGGCAATCAAAAAAATACTACGCTACTGGCCCCAAGCCCAAGGGTTAACTGAGAGCAGATGTGTGCTCCAGCATGGAAGCCAGGAACGCTGGCTTTCCGGACTTTGTATTCATGAAGGAGAAGAAAATGAGATACAGAAAATAAAGTCAGCCCTGGTCACAGGGAGGGGGGAGAAACATGCCTTGATGAATGCCTACTACGTGCTGATGCCCCTCATTAAATCCCCCTTAGTCCTTAGAGAAACCTTGAGACGTTATCCTTTTCCGTATTCCCCAGAGAGAAGCATTGGCGCGGCAGAGCTGAAGGGGGGAGAGGAGGTCGCAGCCTAAGTTAGAAACCTGCTTCTCCCGCCCTGCTGCTTGCACAGTGGCTCAGCGCTCGGGCCCTGGGATCAGGCTCCCTTCAGGGGCAGACTCTGCCACCCAGAAGCCATCTGACTTTTTCGGGTCTTCTCGTGCGCTGGCATCACTCCACACACCTAAGACAGGTTTCCTCCCTGACAGGTCTCCGTGTCTCCTTCACCTCCACAGGCTCCTGGCAGCCTCAGATGCCCAGGCCACCGTGTCTCCACGCTCCTCTCTCTCGGTTTGCTCTCTAAGGGCCCCAGAGGGAGGGGTAGTTACATAATTTGTGAGGCTCGTTGCAAGTATAATCTCCATGGTTCAGAAAGTAGGGAAAACGTGCCATGAAAAGCACTAAACTAAAGCATTTTTATCTCTGCAGTGGTCTTTCAAATTTCTATAGTGTCCTTTGAGTCACTCTGCATTTAAAATAATTAAAATATTAAGTGAGGAGTGTAGATTTTTGCCTTTCATTTGTATATCATGCCAGACCTGTTTAAAGCGCAAACAGAAAAGTATTTAACTTACATGCAGCATCACCAAACTCACCCAAGTGCTATTCCAAAGCTCACGCACGCATCTGGACGTCTTTCTCACTAGAACAGTGGAGATGGTGCACAGATTGAAGAGAACCGTGTTTCACTTCTTGAAGTAAAGCACTGATGTTCTGTGAATCCCTCTGTCTCCCTCTGGTTAATGATGAGTACGGAAGGACTGAGAGGAACCACGAATGGCTTTGTCTTTGTCTTTACTTCTCTGTCATCACGTCCAGTGTAAATAATTAGCTAATACCGAGGAGAAGCAGGAGGGAAATGAGAGGTTCCTTTATGGGTCACGTTTCCTAGACCACCACTGACGTCTTTCTGCATCAGAGCACACTCCGGGTCGTATGGAAAGCAGGGCCTCTTAGGGTTCCAGTGCCCCCACTTAGTGTTAGACGTAATACATTTACCATGTATTGTTTTAAGTATCACTGAACTCCCAGCATTGCGGGAACTTTGTGCTAATGGGACATCACAAACCTTCCATGTGAACTGGATAGCAGGAACAGCAAACAGGCATCCCATATTTATGTATCTCCTCTGTCCTTTCTCGCGTTTGTGGTCTCATGGACCACACTTTCAAAACCAGTTCAAAGTATTAGGAATTTCAAGACAGTGACAGCAGAGCATTAAAACAAGTATGAACTCAGGAGGCGCCTTTGGCTCAAAGGAGTAGGGCACCAGCCCCATATGCCGGAGGTGGCAGGTTCAAACCCAGCCCTAGCCAAAAACTGCAAAAAAAACAAGTATGAACTCAAAGCCCCATGCAACAACACAGGGTGCATGCCCTGGCCCTCCTGGAGTTCCTAACAACAGTCAGTCCTCATTAGGAAACAGCCAGGTAACTTGTTTTAAAAAAAGAATTCCTGCAAGCCCAGTGTGGCAGCTCACACCTTTAATCCCAGTGACTCAGAAGGCTGAGGCAGGAGAGTTCAAGACCAGCCTGAGCAACATAGCAAGACCCCATCTCAAAAAAAATGTCCTGGATGTAGCTTCACATACTCTCATTCAGGTGATGTAAGGAAGATTCTAGATCTGTTTCTGGCACACTTTACGAGTGAATGATTGTAATGGACTTCCACGTCTCGGAAGCATCACCCCAGAGCAATTCCAATTCCCTCAAATCCTTTCACCTTCTAGGCACTGGCTCTGCTGGTCAGCTGCTTATCTTTCTCTGGTCTACTCCATCCTACACTACCAGGGTCAACGTTGAGGGAAGGTCCAGAGCAGAAAGAGCAGCAGAAAAAAGAAAAGCAACACGATGGACTCGTCATGTGGGAGCAGGGTGCTGCCCATGCCGGGCCCCCCCCAGTGACGGATGCAGCCTCTCATCCCTTCCCTTTCCCCTGGGTGTTTCCCGAGTCCTCTGGGTCCTCAACTCACTGTGTTGCACGGATAGACCTGAAATAATGGAGGAGGGGAGAGAAGAGGAAACACAGAAACAACTCGCCTTTAACTGGTCGTGGGGCAGGGTTAGAGCTTTTGCAATTAGAATAATGACGAGCAATAATTAAACAAGGCTGAAATTGTCCTTTACACCATTGTCAAGTCATAGAGAGACCTTCAAAGCTGATGGTAGCCTTCCGAATACCATTAACTACCAGAGCACTTCTGTTCCATTATCAAGTTCTTATTGTAACACACATGCCGAATTTCCCTCATATAAAAGGAGATTTTTATTCCCATACAACTTTTTAGTTGATCATTGATTATTCTCTGGGTTGACCAGAACCTTCATGGCGTCAAAAAAATAAACTCTTAGTACTCAGCTTCTGGGAGTGTGTGAATAATAATAGCCAGTGGCACACATACCCGAGAGCCAACAACAAGCTAAATGGCTATTCTAACTTAGCGTGCTGATCTGTCCGGCTGAACCAGACAATGAAACGAAGCTGACCAGACTCCTGAACTTGCTCTCATCCCCTCCTTCCAGGGCTGAAGGGCGATGACTTCCTGGCAGTGGGCCTGCTCAATGGCAGTGTGGTTCATAGTTATAACCTGGGATCTGGCACAGCCAGCGTCAGGACTGAGCCCCTCGATCTGAGCCTTGGAATCCACACTGTCCGTCTGGGGAGGTTCTTCCAAACGGGCTGGCTGAAGGTAAAGAATCATCCCTTCATCTGTCCCACAGACTTCCTGGGCACTGGTCCATTGTTGGGTCCATGAGAGGATACAGAGGCAAATAAGCCACGATGCCTGTGTCCATGAAGTTTACAGACTATCGCACCAAATAGGGGAATAGAAAGATGATTACAATTAATGGCGTGAGAATAAGTAAGAGGGATTCCTCACAGAGATAAGGGTGGGAGAGAAGGCTCGAGGATTGATTCCCAGAGAAGGTGATGCTTAAGTGTAACTTCAAATATGAGTTAGAAGAAGAACAGCGGTCAGTATGAGCAAGGAGTTTAGAGTAGATTTCAGGTGGGGGGATTGAGGAGCAAGAAATGTGGTTAGAGGTAGACAAGATCTATATTATCAAAGGACTTAGATATCATGCTAAAAAGTTTAGATTTTTATCCAAAGTGTCGTGGAGAACTACTTAAGAAAGAAGGGTGGACGTCATAGTTGGTTTCTATTTTTGTCTGACTCTGGTGATTGTATTGAGAATGGACAGGAGAGGGGACAAGGCTAGATGGAAAGAGGATCAGCAGGATGCCAGCTCCTAATTTTTGAAGAACTGTGATTTTCATTGAAATGTGAAACCATAACTGCTGTATTAATATATCTGTGGTAACAGACACCAGCAGAGAGGCAGAGAATTGAGTGGTATTGTGTTTTTCACTTTTTCAAAATTCAGGTCTTTGTAAATTTTTCATGCCACGTTTAATGGGAAATAACAAAAGAGTTAACAGTTTTCCCCAGGAAATTAATTCCTTTTTAAATAGGCTTTGAATTTTTTTTTCTTTTGAAGGTAGATGATCATAAAAATACATCCATCACCGCCCCAGGAAGCCTGGTTGGTCTGAATGTCTTCAGTCAATTTTATGTAGGTGGCTATGGTGAATACACCCCTGAACTCTTACCAAGTGGAGCTGATTTTAAAAATGGTTTTCAAGGTAAGGCATGGACAGTTTTTATCTTATACCTGCTTATTTCAAATGTTGAGGAAAGAAAAGAAAAAAAATTTTTTGAGACAGAGTCTCACTCTGTCACCCAGGGTAAAGTGTCACATTGTCATCTAGCGCACAACAACCTCAAACTCTCGGGCTCAAGTGATCCTCTTGCCTCAGTTCTTCTCTTTTCGAGTAGATTCTTGCTCTTGCTCAGGTTGGTCTAAAACTCCTGAGCTCAAGAAGCCCTCCTGCCTCGTCCTCCTAAAATCTTTTAGAGGATATATTTCTAGTTTCCTAACCATAGATTCTTTTCTAATTAGACTTAAACACAGTTTGATTTTAATCAAAAATATTCATTCATTTATTGATACCTAACTACTCGTATACTAGGTGTTTAGGATGTTTCACTAAACAAAAAGATTGCCGTACCCATGAGTTTACATTCTAGTTGGAGAGGGGAAGGAATAGACAATAAACACTCAATAAAATAAGCAAGAAAAATATATAGTAGAATAATGTAATAAATTGATGGGAGGGAAAGGAAATGGGAGTAGGATGTGGGGAACCGGGAATGGGGATGATTTTTCACACAGGGTGCTTTTTAATCTGAGGTGAGCAGAGTAGGCCTCATGGAGTCACAGAGAAACTGAACTCCATCTAACTTATGTGCTTGATATAAAGGGCAGGAGACAGACCGCAGTTTACACTTCCATACCACCAAGCTGTGGCCCACAGAGGCTGCAGCAAGCCAAGACAATTAAGGGGAGCATTTTCCTTGGGTGAGTAGTGATATTGCCATAGTCTATCTGCCTGTATTTGAAAAGGAACATAGGGGCTCAGACCTTCCCTATAAAGCTGATTCATACCGTAGGAACAAAGACAGGCTTTGAATTGTTATAATGCTTTTGGTGAAAATTTTTCAGGGTCCAAACCCCAGGGAATTTGGTAAAAGGGCTACTCACATGATGTCCTCACCCAGGCCTGGCATACTCTCCATCAGAAGTCAAGGCACAAGCTGGTATGGTGGCTCACACCTGTAATCCTAGCATTTGGGGAGGCCAAAGTCGGAAGATCACTTGAAGTCAGGACTTCAAGACCAGCCTGGGCAACAACATAGTGAGCCCCTATCTCTACAAAACAAATTTTGTAAAAAATTAGCCAAGCATGGTGGCACATATCTGTAATCCCAGATACTCCAGAGGATGAGGCGGGAAGATCACATAAGCCCAGAAGTTTGAGGCTGCAGTGAGCTATAATCAGTCTACTACATGCCTGCCTGGGCAACAGAAGGAGACCTTGTCTTTAGAAAAAAATTTTTAAAAAAAGAAGTCAAGAACAGAGATAGGATCCCTGAAAGACACAAGCCGCCATCAAGCGCTGTCTCCGGCCACGAGTTTTCTGCTTGCTGGGTGGCGTCCTTTTCCCCCACCTTGACTGGCTTCTGCTTAAGCACAAGTACATATACTGAAACACACAAAAACAACACAACTAACCCAGCTCAATGCAAAGTCAGGTACTAATAAAATTTTGTCATTTTACCAAGGCCCTCAAAGAAACTTTTCCTTTGAATATGTAATGAATGATGGTTCTCAGAAGGATGTGTTAACAAATAGTTCAAAGTGCGATTGTGGCACGGTGCTACCTGGAACAGAGAGGTCACAGCGCCTCCCCGACAGGCGATCATCTGAAAAGGACTGGGAGGGCATCACAGATCGGTTGAGTTTTATAAGACACTATATTTAAGGAAAGGGATGGGTCAAGTATGAAATTGTATTGAGTAGAAGTATACCTTCTACTCGATGAAGCAGAGACACGGTAAGAGAGGGGTGAAACTTGCTGAAATTTTTCACAGACACGGTCCTTACGTGAGTGCTATGGGTAGATTATGCCTCTGTGCGTCTAGAAGAAGACGGTGGATTCTGGAACCCAACCATCAGGCTACACGTATATGCCAAGCTCTGCCACCTCCAAGCTTCATGACCGTGGCTCTTCACCCAACCCCCCTGTGCCTCATTGTGCCGTATTTAAAAATGGGATAAAACAGTACTTCTCTGGCTATGTAGTTCTAACAGGAGTTAATAGAGACAGATGACGGATTAGTGCCTCACACAGAGCAAGTCCTGTGTGTCGGCAGACATGATGGGGCTGCAGGGAGTCGCAGCTCTAGCCGGACACTCACTCTTCCCCTGCCACGGATGGCGTTTCCGAGCACAGGCTCTGGAGGGAATCTGTCCTCAGCTGCCACTTAGCAGTTAGGTGAGTTTCAGAGTTCAAGTATTAAGTTATTTAATACTTAAAGTCTCTGAGCCTCTGTTTTCTCCCCTGTAAAATAAAAATACCTACCCCATAGGGTTCTCATGATGAATCAGTTAAGGAAAATCAGTGTTAACTATGATGATTGCTCCATCCCGCTGTCACAGGATTCGACGGTTTTAAATTAGCTGAAGTCCGGTTCCTCCTGGTTTACCTTTGTGTCATTGTCTCCATTCTATTGGGAATTTTGCTTCACATCTTGATGATGAGAACAAACAGAGGCGTTCATCGAGATGTGTCTTTCTCTCCTTAAGTGTGGCAGTGAGCCTGAGTTCAACGCACACATCGCTGGCCCTTCTTCTGACAGAAAGACCAGGCTTACGTGCCCTGGAACTTTGTCAACTGCTGTGGCTCTTACCTTGGAGGTGTTGGGCAGGCCTTCTTGGTAACTGCCCCTTAATCCACAGTCTTGTGAAAGACCCAGGACCTTGGGAGCCCCTAATTTTGTCAGTCATTTTACAGATCCTCTCTTGATGTCTGCCTGCCTTCCACTATAAACTGGCATTCACTATTTATTAAAGATTATGGACAATTGTTGCCAATTTACCATAGCAACCAAATGCCATGGTGCCATAAACCTATGGCTCTCAAAAGCTGATTTCTACTCATTCTAAAGAATAATGCAAGATAGCATCTTAAAAGTGTAGATTTCTGGTTCCTACCCCCAAACTATTTAAATCTGTACGAGGGGCCTCTAAAAATTTGCATTTGAACAAGCCTGCCAGATTTAGAAGCCACTATATTAATTAGTCAACAAAGCAAAGAGAATTTCCAAAAAAAACCTAATAATTAAAGATATCACATTTGTCTTTAGAGTGGCAATTAAATCACATAATAAAAAATTATCTGATTTAAGCTTTTGCATTTCTATAAATTCTCTTGACAAGTAAATCTAATCCAAAATTCTCAATCTAAACTACAAATTCTTACTGCTAATAAAGCTCATTTGTTTTGTTCTAAAAATGGTTCATAATGAACCACTATTCTTTCTATAACCTTTAATGTTCATAAAGATACTGAGGTTGAACAGGTGATTAAATAATCCACATACACCAAGCAAGCACCGGCTTACTGCTTTGCCTGTCCCAAGGAGAGCAATTCTGTTCTCCACTCTCCAAAGTTGCATCTACTACAACTCTGCAGAGTTTGCAGACAAAGGCTCCTGGATGGTGGTCTTTGAACGTCTGAGCAAGGAAGGAAAGAAAGAACATAAGGAGGAAGGGAAACAGAAGTAAAACAGGACGGGTCACATGTGAAAATCAGCTGAGTATTTCACTAGACACTCTGTTGCCGGTAATCTTGTTCCACAGTTAATGGTTCCAAAAGAAGCTATAGAGGTGCAATCGCTGGAATCAGCACCTGCTCCTCACTACAAAGGCCTTTTCTCAACACACTTCTTTACTTACCCTTTCACTATTGCTGTCGTCTCCCCGATACTGTTTGACTCCTCGGCACAGCGGCACCTGTGGCTCAAAGGAGTAGGGTGCCGGCCCCATGTGCTGGAGGTGGTGGGTTCAAACCCAGCCTCAGCCAAAAAAAAAAAAAAAAAAAACTGCAAACAGTTCTCGAGCGTGGTCCCTGGATCAGCACCATATGCATCACTGGGGGGTTATTAAAAGGGCAAATTCTTACTGAACCAGAAATTCAGGGAATCGGGCCCAGTGACATGTGTTTTCAGGATCCTTCCGAGTGATTCTGATGCAGCTGAAGTTTGAGAACCAGTTCCTGGCTGTCTTCTTTGACTCTTCCCTGTTACCTCAGAACACAGTTTCCACACTGTTGCTTCTTGTCACTTCCCTGCTCAAAAAAGCAACAGAAATCTCACAAGCTCTAGAATAATAACAGTTCTTCACTTGCATTCTGAAGCCCAAATGTTTTCTCTAGACTTACCTTGCCTCTACAAATGTTTTATTTTGTCAAACCTCATTTATGGCTCAGCGCCTGTAGCTCAGTGGCTAGGCAACAGCCATATACACCACAGCTGGCAGGTTCAAATCCCACCTGGGCCTGCCAAACAATAATGACAGCTACAACCAAAAAATAGCTGGGTATTGTGGCAGGCACCTATAGTCCCAGATACTTGGGAGGCTGAGGCAAGAGAATCACTTCAGCCCAAGAGTTGAGGTTGCTATGAGCTGTGATGCCATGGCACTCTACCAAGGGTGACATAGTGAGATTTTGTCTCAAAAAAAAAAAAAAAAAGAAAGAAAGAAACTTATTTATATTATGCCCAGCATGGCACCACAGACCTATAATACCAGTGACTTGAGAAGCTGAGGCAGGGGTTCAAGATTAGCTTGGGCAACAAAGAAATACCTCATCTCTAAGAAGTTTCAGACTACAGCGATTCATGATCATGCCACTGCACTCCAGCCTGGGTGACACAGTGCAGCCCATCTCTTAAACAAACAAGCAAACAAACCTACTTTTATTAGTCAGGGGTCTCCAGAGAAATAGAACCAATAGGATATTTGTGTGTGTGTTATGTGTACACAAAGACAGAGAAAGAGAGATGTATTACAAGAAATTGGCTCACGTAATTATGGAGGTCTCAAGATCTGCAGAGAGAAGCCTAAAGACCAAGGGGAGCCAGCATGTAGTTCCAGCCTAAGTTTGAAGTTTTGAAAACCAGGCAAGCCAATGGTGTGAGTTCCAGTCTTCATAAATTCAAGACCCAAGAACAACCAATGTTTCAATCCAAGTACAGGAGCCAGAAAAGACTGATGTCTGGCTCGGCACCTGTGGCTCAAGTGGCTAAGGCGCCAGCCACATACACCTGAGGTGGCAG